>SJYT01024469.1:242500-366928 GCA_006410635.1 Cephalophus harveyi
CAGGGTGACAATATACAGCCTTGACGTACTCCTTTTCCTATTTGGAACCAGTCTGTTGTTCCATGTCCACTTCTAACTGTTGCTTCTTGACCTGCATACAGATTTCTTAGGAGGCAGGTCAAGTGGTCTGGTATTCCCATCTCTTTCAGAATTTTCCACAGTTTATTGTGATCCACACAGTCAAAGGCTTTGGCTCTGTCAATAAAGCAGAAATAGATGTTTTTCTGGAACTCTCTTGCTTTTTTGATGATCCAGTGGATATTGGCAATTTGATCTCTGGTTCCTCTGCCTTTTCTAAAACTAGCTTGAACATCTGGAAGTTCACGGTTCACATATTGCTGAAGCCTGGCTTGGAGAATTTTGAGCATTACTTTACTAGCATGTGAGATGAGTGCATTTGTGCGGTAGTTTGAGCATTCTTTGGCATTGCCTTTCTTTGGGATTGGAATGAAAATTGACCTTTTCCAGTCCTGTGGCCACTGCTGAGTTTTCCAAATGTGCTGGCATATTGAGTGCAGCACTTTCACAGCATCATCTTTCAGGATTTGAAATAGCTCAACTAAAATGCCATCACCTCCACTAGTTTTGTTCGTAGTGATGCTTCCTAAGGCCCACTTGACTTCACATTCCAGGATGTCTGGCTCTAGGTGAGGGATCACACCATTGTGGTTATCTTGGTAGTGAAGATCTTTTTTGTACAGTTCTCTGTTTTCTTGCCACCTCTTCTTAGTATCTTCTGCTTCTGTTAGGTCCATACCATTTCTGTCCTTTATTGAGCCCATCTTTGCATGAAATGTTCCCTTGGTATCTCTAATTTTCTTGAAGAGATCTCTAGTCTTTCCCATTCTGTTGTTTTCCTCTATTTCTTTGCATTGATCACTGAGGAAGGCTTTCTTATCTCTCCTTGCTTTGAAACTCTGCA
Organism: Cephalophus harveyi; assembly: GCA_006410635.1. Classification (NCBI taxonomy): domain Eukaryota; kingdom Metazoa; phylum Chordata; class Mammalia; order Artiodactyla; family Bovidae; genus Cephalophus; species Cephalophus harveyi. The sequence goes on from SJYT01024469.1 coordinate 243,423, forward strand.
TTCAGATGCTTTTATCTTTCCTTTTCTCCTTTGCTTTTCACTTCTCTTCTTTTCACAGCTATTTGTAAGGCCTCCCCAGACAGCCATTTTGCTTTTTTGCATTTCTTTTCCATGGGAATGGTCTTGATCCCTGTCTCCTGTACAATGTCATGAACCTCCATCCATAGCGTGCTTTGCTGGAACAGCCATGAAGAGATACCCCACATCCAAGAGAAACCCAAGTAAGACGGTAGGTGTTGCGAGAGGGCATCAGAGGGCAGACACACTGAAACCATAATCATAGAAAACTAGCCAATCTGATCACACGGACCATAGCCTTGTCTAACTCAGTGAGGTCTGGCTTAGAACAGGGAAAAGCAAGGTCCTTTCATTGACTTTGACACAGTGCCACCTAGCGGGCTGCTGTGAGATGGCTAGACCCTTTTATGATTACTGACTCAATGGACATATTCAGTCCCTCAGTTGTTTCTGACTCTGCAACCCTATGGGCTGCAGCACACCAGGCTTCCCTGCCCTTCGCTATCTCCTGGAGCTTGCTCAAAATCATGTCCTTTGAGTCGGTGATGCCATCCAACCATCTCATTGTCTGTCATCTCCTTCTCCTTCCGCCTTCAATCTTTCCCAGCATCAGGGTCTTTCCAATGAATCAGCTCTTCGCATCATGTGGCCAAAGTGTTGTGAGCTTCAGCATCACCATCAGTCCTTCCAATGAATATTCAGGGTTGATTTCCTTTAGGATTGACTGGTTTGATCTCCTTGCTGTCCAAAGGACTCTCAGCACCACAATTCACAAGCTTCAATTCTCTGGTGCTCAGCCTTCGTTATGGTCCAACTCTCACATCTGCACATGACTACTGGAAAAACCATAGCTTTGACTACTCAGATCTTTGTCAGTAAAGTGATGTCTCTGCTTTTTAATATGCTGTCTAGGTTTGTCATAGCTTTTCTTCCAATCATCTCTTTTAATTTCATGGCTGTAGGCACCATCTGCAGTGATTTTGGAGCCCAAGAAAATAAAGTCTGTCACTATGAATGAACTCAATGGACATCACTGACTCAATGGACATGAATTTGAGCAAGCTTTGGGAGACAGTGAAGGACAGGGAAGCCTGGTGTGCTGCAGTCCATGGGGTCACAAAGAGTCAGAAACGACTTAGCAGATGAACAGCAACAACATTAATCAAACGTTAAATACGTCTGCAACTGTCACTCAAGAATTAAAGCCTGTCCAGGGTTTAAAATAGTTGAAGAAAATAATGCAAAATATGTGGGAGCATGTTCAACATCAACAAACTCTTAAATTTCTTCAAGGGTTTAGTAATAAAGGTATTTTTTTAAGTAAAATTTATAAACTTTCATTATGACCTCATATTTTAAATCTCAAAAACATTTAAAATAAGCATCATGCTTTTTGATACACCTTCATTTTAATATTTCCCTATGCCTTAAAGCATGATGATGGCAATAAGAGATTTCTTCTTTCCAGGCACTGATTGACAATAAATGAACTCAAAGTTTTCCCTCAGGTCTGCAGATATTCTTTACAGTTTCAGAATTCTAAGAACTTTCTAATGCAAAACTCGGGTAGTATTAAAGAAGAAACTTGAGATTCCTGTTTCCAGTGTCATGGAAGAGCCCATATTTTCCAGTTACTTAAGAATATTGGAGCCACATGATCCATGGTTTCAGTACTTAAAGATGCACTTCCGGTCAAGTCAGGGAGATACCAGGACCCAGATACATGCAAGAGTTAAATGTAGAGCCTCAGTTATCAAGTGCTTTTGGCTGGACATTTAGCAGAACCTGCTCAAACTACTGCACAACTGTCACACGCTAGTAAAGTAATGCTCAAAATTCTCCAAGCCAGGCTTCAACAATACGTGAACTGTGAACTTCCAGATATTCAAGCTGGTTTTAGGAACGGCAGAGGAACCAGAGATCAAATTGTCAACATCCGCTGGATCATTGAAAAAGCAAGAGATCTGTATGCAGGTCAGGAAGCAATAGTTAGAACTGCACATGGAACAAGAGACTGGTTTCAAATCAGGAAAGGAGTAGGTCAAGGTTGTATACTGTCACCCTGCTTATTTAACTTATATGCAGAACACATCATGAGAAATGCTGGGCTGAAAGAAGCACAAGCTGGAATCAAGATTGCCAGGAGAAACATCAGTAACCTCAGATATGCAGATGACACCACCCTTATGGCAGAAAGTGAAGAACTAAAGAGCCTCTTGTTGAAAGTGAAAGAGGAGAGTGAAAAAGTTGGCTTAAAGGTCAACATTCAGAAAACTAAGATCACAGGATCTGGTCCTATCACTTCATGGCAAGTAGATGCGAAAACAGTGGAATCAGCAGCAGACTTTATTTTGGGGGGGCTCCAAAATCACTGCAGGTGGTGACTGCAGCCATGAAATTAAAAGACGCTTACTCCTTGGAAGGAAAATTATAACCAACCTAGACAGCATGTTAAAAAGCAGAGACATTACTTTGCCAACAGAGGTCCGTCTAGTCAAGGCTATGGTTTTTCCAGTGGTATGTATGGATGTGAGTTGGACTATAAAGAAAGCTGAGCGCTGAAGAATTGATGCTTTTGAAATGTGGTGCTGGAGAAGACTCTTGAGAGTCCCTTGGACTGCAAGGAGATCCAACCAGTCTATCCTAAAGGAGATCAGCCCTGGGTGTTCATTGGAAGGACTGATGTTGAAGCTGAAACTCCAGTACTTTGGCCAGCTGATGCAAAGAGCTGACTCACTGAAAAAGACCCTGATGCTGGGAAAGATTGAAGGCAGGAGGAGAAGGGGACGACAGAGGATGAAATGGTTGGATGGCATCACCGACTCAATGGACATGGGTTTGGGTGGACTCCAGGAGTTGGTGATGGACAGGGAGGCCTGATGTGCTGCGGTCCATGGGGTCTCAAAGAGTCAGACACGACTGAGCGACTGAACTGAACTGAACTGACCAAAGCCTGGGAATCAGAGCAGATCAGCTCCATGCCTGTGTGTCCCGGGTTCCAGGACACATGTTCAGGAACAAGAGGTGGGATTTTAGCCCCTGCTGAGTAAGATCTTGAAACATGGATTCCAATCAAACATAGGAGGCTTTTATTGTTATTTTACTTATTTTTTAAATGATTTTGGTGCCTCAAGTCACATATTTCCCCAAGTAGGGATTGAACCCATGTCCCCTGCATTGGAAGTATGGAGTCTTAACCACTGGACTGCCAGGGAAGTCCAAACATAGACGACTTTGAAAGTCTAGAACTGCCAAGGATAGTAGGCAAGGAAAGGCTTTATCACTGACCCAGGGGAAGGTGGGCAATTGCCTCTCTGTGCAAATCTCCAATTGGGAAAAATATTGTAAGTAACTTCAGGATCACAGGGTTGAGTCCCACCCACCTGGGCTCTGCGAGGAGCAGGTCTGCTGACACTGAAGGAGGAAACAGACAGAGCTGGACTCCACCTTAGGCCTGTTCATGCTGATCATGCTCGGCCACCTCTCCAATGGACTCTGAACTCTGTGCTTAGTGCCTATGGAAACTATAGTAGAAGGATAAGACCCCTTCTGGACAGAGGAATCTTGAAGATCACATCCAGGTTACTCATCGCCTAAGAGAAAACATACTCTAATCACTCCTGCCTCCGGACAGGTCATAAATTCTTTCTGTGTCTATCGGCAGGCTTATTGATTATTAACTGTTTGAACACATAACACATGAATGATGGGATTATTGTGATTGTGTTTACCCTTCCTTTGTTGTAGGTAAGTCTCAAGGAAATTGGAGTGGTGGGTTCGGACATGTACACATGGGGTATAAAAGATTTTCACAAATGCTGGTCGGGGTCCTTGGCTAAGAGGAGACTCTGCCCTGGGCCCAGCGGTGTAATAAACTGCACTCCACTATCTGCATTGTCCTTCTGAGTGAGTTTGTTTCCCGGAACGCGTGGCTATAACAACACCAGTGGGACTGGTGACCCTGGTCCTCCCAGATCACGCTCAACATTTTAAGACCCACAGAGTAGAAATGGGCAGAGACCTGGAATGCACCTTGTCCCCTAAAAGTCATTTTTCTTTCTAATTCCCTAGTCAAACTTTGCCCCTCAATTAAAAGGAAATTAGAATGCCTTAAGAGCTTCCCTGGTAGCTCAGCTGGTAAAGAATCCACCCACAATGCAGGAGACCCCAGTTTGCTTCCTGGGTTGGGAAGAGCCCCTGGAGAAGTGATAGGCTACCCACTCCAGTATTCTTGGGCTTTTCTGGTGGCTCAGACAGTAAAGAATCCACATGCAATGTGGGAGACTGGTGTTTGATTCCTGGGTCAGGAAGATCCCCTGGAGGAGGGCATGGCACCCCACTCCAGTACTCTTGCCTGGAGAATCTCATGGACAGAGGAGCCTGGCGGGCTGCAGTCCACGGGGCTGCAAAGACTCGGACCTGACTGAATGACTGAGGGGAGCACAGCACAGTGCTTTAGTAATAATAGAATCGTCAATGTCACGGCCTCCGTCTGTATCAGTAAGAAAAGGTCACAGAACATACTGCTTTGAAAATTGCATTTGTTTTTTTTATTTACAAAATTGGGAAATAAAAAGAAATGCAAGTAACTTAGAATCCTAACTCCTTAACATACCTTCGAGGTAGCACTGCATTGAGTTTCTTTCACATTCTTGTGTTTTGAGTTTTATTTGTATGTAGAAAGTTGGCAGAATCTCAGCCCGAGAAACGGTGCCATGAGGTGACCAAGGCCATTCCACGGGGCTCTACAGAGGCTGAGGGGGTCCCCAGGGCTTGGGCAAATCCCAGCCAGGCGTGAATCCTGCAGGGTCCCCTACTTGATGTCAGGGTGACTGCGTGCCCTCAGGGAATTGCCTGCCTGTATGAGCAGGAGCCTTGGTGCCTCTGCACGCCTCACCCTTGTCCAAGGAGGCCTGAAACGGGGGTGGGGGTGGGGCATCAAGGGCATGTCACACTGTCACCACACTGATCAGTTGAGGAGCTCCTTGTTCAGCTTGAGAAGGTCAGGAGGACAGGACATTTAACCATGCCAGGGACGCTTTCCACAAAGAATGCAACGCGACCTGTCCCTCCCAGAGTCGTGCATATGGTGGCCCTGCAGGCACGTACGGCCCCCTCTTCGGGGCCTGGAAAGGACTGGGTGTCCATTCCCTGGGACATGCAGTCAGTTCACCCTTCACTCACTGGCACTGATGGGAGCCATCACTCATCTCCCCTGCACGGTCACATGCCGTGGTGGCCACCCCAGGGCGCTCTCTGGTTTGGGTGTTTTCCTGAAGTGCACTTATCCGCCTTCTGCACGTCCTCCTACCCTCTCTAACACTCACATTTCCTCTTCTTGCTCTTTTTCATCTCCTTTTACTTTCTTGATTCATTCTCTTGAATCCAGGACAGGAGGATTTCTGGAATTAGATTCCTAATGGAATAACCTTTTTCTAAAAATAAATTGTGTACTCTTGACAGCTGAAAGGCAAAAAACATCTGTGCGTGTCCAGAGCCATCCAGTGCAGGAGAACCCCCAAAGGAGGGGTACCCAGTTTTTCTGATGCCCAGCCCACCTCTGTGCTAGCCGCTCAGGATTGTTCAGCACAACTCAATTGCGCAGACTGGGTATCAGGCGTCAGGATGATGATGGGAAAGCCAGGGAGGGAGGAGGGCTGGAGAGAAATTTTTCTAGACATGGAAGATCTCTGGACCTCACGTGTCTGGACAAGACAAAGTTCTTTAGGATGAAAATCATAAGAAGGAACGGAGAAGAGCAATGAAGAAGCGTCTACCGGTAGAATATAAACAGAATTAAAAAAGAGAGAGACATAAATAGGAAATTAATTACAGGCAGATTGCTGGTCTCCATAACTCAGTCCTCAGAATCTGTAACACAGGCTTCTGCGTGCACAAGGGCAGTAATGGTGATGGAATGGCCTTGAGGAAAAAAAGCACACAGTTAGGGTGGGGGTGATTCCTTAAGCCCCTGCTGCTCTCTCTAACATTTCCACCCCAGGAGTGCCCTTAAACCAGGGTTAAACCTGAGGCTTCCCAGGTGGCTCAGAGGTTAAGGATCTGCCTACCAATACAAGAGACTCAGGATTGATCCCTGGTTTGGGAAGATCCTCTCGAGGAGGGCAAGGCAACCCACTCCAGTATTCTTGCCTGGAGAATCTCACGGACAGAGGAGCCTCACTATATAGTCCAGTTCAGTTCAGTCGCTCAGCCATGTCCAGCTCTTTGCGACCCCATGGACCGCAGCACGCTATATAGTCCATGAGGTCACAAAAGAGTTGGACACCACTGAGCAACAGAACACATCATCATCACATGTAAACCTGAGGTCAGGGCGTGGAGGCGCTGCCACGAGACCTGGTCGTGCAGAGGGAGTGTCTGCTAGCATCTGGAGCACACACGAGGGACTCTCCAGGTTCAAGAGTTTGTGAGGGAGTCGTGTCTCAGCAGACGGCCTGTCTTGTAAATCAACACCAAAACCCACCCCCAGAACGCTAGCACTCAATTCCCGAGAGATGCCAACCAAAGGTTTTGGGGTTTGGCACTGGAAGAATCAGGAAACAGCAGGTCTTGGTGGGGGCGCGGGGGGAGATAAGCTTGCAACACCAAAGTGAAAAAACAATCAAGGTTCCCAAAGCAAGAGACATGAGAGCTCTTATTCTTTTATTAAATTTTTTTTTTAATTTTCTTGGCTGTGCAGCATGGCATGTGGGATCTTAGTTCTCTGACCAGGGATTGAACCTGTACCCCTCGCATTGGAAGTCAGAGTCTTAACCACTGGACTGTAGGGAAGTCCTAGTGAGCTCTTAAGTCATGAAATCATAAAAAGGACACACATTTCCTTTTTCTCTCCCATTTTACACCCTTCCTCCTCTGTCTCTAAAGCAACAGGTATAGCCCAACCGCTCCCAGGATCCTTTTCCCCTTGAATCCTACCTGAGCGGTTCCCTACCTGGGGAGTCTTCGTCCTCGCTACTTGAGTCATATCTTCGGTCAACAATCCAATCTTTAGAGACACAAACATGAGCAACAGACTTAATAGAGTAGCTCACTCCTTTCTTCTACTCCAGCTGGGGCATCACTCTTTCCTCTGAGGTCCCAGAACTTCCTGGGGCTCCCTGGAGCCAGAGCCCTCCACCCAGACATTGATCACAGCTGCAAATCCTCAAATGAGAGAGGGGATCCCCCTTTAATTTCTCACTTCCCCATTTCCACCAGATCTTTCTGGCTCTAGCCTCCAAAGGGATAAGCCTTAAGTTCCAACTCTTATGGACACATTCAGACGTGGTCTGTTCACTCGTCCTCTCTCAGATTCCTCCAGAACTGAGAAGGACACGTGGGTTCCCCCTGGGGCTCCTGCAAAATAAAAGGAACTCTGCCCCTGAGCCCCAGAGATGAGGGAGATTTAATGCCGAGACCTCCTGTAATCCAACGGTTTGAGGAAGAAGGGAAGGAGCAGGAACGAAGCATCGTTGGGGGAAATATCCATTTAGTACTAAAATATCTGATGGAGCAAGGGCTGGGGTTGCTGCATCTCAGGCCCAGCAAGCATCCTACACAAAGAGGCCCCGGAACATAACTGATGCCAAACGCATGGAATCTGAGCTTCTCCCAGGCAGCAGGGGTGTGGGAGAAAGTGCACAGGCCCTGGATGGAAGACTCTGGATGGCCTCCCTCAGTTCTGCACCCACAGTCTGTGCGACTCTCCAGAATTCATCCACCTTCCCCAGTCTCTGCTCTCTCTCATGAGAAATTAGGACAGGGATGACTTCTTTTCATTTATCATCCTGTCAAACTGAATATGAAAGGTTAAATGGAGGAGAAATTATTAACAGAAGTTGTCATTGACCCAATCACAGTGGTTCTTGGAACCTTGTGGACAATTGCCAGGCTGGTGATAAGATTTTTCCACTGAGCTTACTGAGGTCTACCCGCCATATAATGAACTGCACACATTTTAAGTGTATGGTTTGAGACATTTTAAATGCATTTAATCACATGAAACAGTAGCAGCGGTATATTTTTCATTTAGAACTTGACACTAGGGATTTCCCTGGTGGTCCAGTGGCTAAGCCTCTGAGCTCCCAGTGTAGGGGTCTGGGGTTCAATCCCTAGTCAGGGAACTAGATCCCATGTGCTGCAACTAAGACCTGGTGCAGTCAAATAAATAAATAAAAATATTAAAAAAAAAGAAGTCGACACTGGCAGTTGTGTTGTTGGAAGCAACATCAGCCTAGGGAAGTACACTCACACAGACACACATATGGGGTCACCACCCAAAGGCAATCTAAATTTAAAAAATTTTAAAAATTGAACACCCAATGCAGCCAAATAAATCAAATATAAAGGCAATGAAACTGCTAGTTGAAAAATAGCCATGGGGGCATCCCTGGTGACTCAGTGCTAAAGGATCCACCTGCCCACCCAGGAGACACAGGTTGAATCCCTGATCCAGGAAGATTCCACCTGCCTCAGAGCAACTAAGCCCTCGAGCCCCAGCTGCTGAGCCTGTGCCCTAGAGCCCGGGAGCCGAAACTTACTGAATCCCTGTGCCACAACTACTGAAGCCCGAGAGCCCTACAGCCCGTGGTCCACAACGAGAGAAGCCACCCGCATGAGAAGCCTGCACACAGCGACCAGAGAGTAGCCCCAGCTCGCTGCAACCAGAGAAAACCCAGGTGCGGCAATGAAGACCCAGTGAGCCGGAAATAAACAGGTATTTAGAAAAGAAAAACGGCCATGGTTCCTTGCCCGGGAAGTCAGCTTCTCTCACCCCATCCTCAGCCCCCGTTCCCAGCAGGAATTCAGAATCGAGGAGGCTCTCCAGATGAAAGTCTGCCAACACAGCCATCTTTCCCATTATCCGCATTCCCCGCCCCCTGCCCCAACGAAGCAAATGAGTAATTCCAGGGTACGTACCATTTTCAGTTAATCCTGAGGTCACCTGCCATGACAGAAGAGAAAACACTGTGGGTATCAGATCATGCTGTGTACTGTCCATGTGGGTCTTTGATCCTATAGGGGACTTTAGAAAAACAGGTGGGAAAACTGTCCAGTCAAAGGTCCCAAAAGATAGTGTAGAAGACAACACTGGTGAAAAAGGGACAAGCTTTTCCGGCACCATGGATCTTTCAAGTCCATACTGGTCCGCCCATTGCAAAATTCTGACTCCACTGAGGAAACATTTCTGATGAGGAAAGGTCCCTGCATGATCCCTAAACCCATGCTGCCTGTGTGAATGGCCTGGGGCACACTGGTGGCTCAGACGGTAAAGAATCTGCCACAGTGCAGGAGACCCGGATTCCATCCCTGAGTTGGGAAGATCCCCTGAAGAAGAGAATGGCCACCCACTCCAGTATTCTTGCCTGGAGAATTCCACGGACAGAGGAGCCTGGGCGGCTAAAGTCCACGGGGTGGCAAAAGAGCCAGACACGACTGACTGACTAACACCTTCCCTTTCTTTTCTGGAATCACGGGTCATAGGTGAGAGACTCAATGCTCCCCGTTAAGGAAATTGTAAATCCCACCTCTAATGCACATGCTCGGATTTTCCTATGTGAATTCAAATGAATTAGAAACGAAACAAAGAAACCAAAAAAGCAGCACTCTTATCTCAGACAAAGATGGATGAACTTGGACTTCCCTGGTGGTCCAGTGGTAAAGAATCCACCTGCTAATACAGAGGATGCGGGTTTGCTCCCCGATCTGGGAAGATCCCACATGCCCAGGAGCAACTAAGCCCATGCGCCACAGCTACTGAGCCTGTGCGCCCTAGAACCCGTGTTCTGCAACAAGAGAAGGCACCACCGTGGAAAGCCTGCACCCTCAGTGAAGAGTAGCCCCTGCTTGCCACAACTAGAGAGCCCGTGCGCAGCAACCAAGACCCGCGGCAGCCAAATGTTAGGTTTATTAATGAATTAAAAATGGTCGGGCTTACCTTGGTGTTAGATGGGCTCTCTTCCTCCACCCTGTGCATGCGCGGCTCCTCCACCAGGCCCTCGGGGGGAGCTGGAGGGACACAGAGCGACTGTCAGTCTTTGGTGACGCTGCTCAGGAATCACTCAGAGAGGTCTGCTTGATGTGGACCCCGGGCGAGAGTCTATGGCCGTGATGGGTTAACAAGCAAGCACTGAGAATTAGGGGCCACCCTCCTTGGTGGGCGAAGAAAGGCAAAGGAGAGGAATAGGAAAGAAATGAGAAGCAGGGTGTTCAGGCTAACAACAAAGCCGAATCCTGGGTTCTTATCTATCACTGTCCTAGGGGATGAAGCTCCCACAAGTTACAGAGCTTGTGGTCATCATATCATTAAATACACTAAAATATCTCCCTGATTTTTTTTCTAAAAAACAAGTCTTAACAATTTTAAAAAATTTTTATTTATCTTTTGGCTGCAATGGGTCTTCATTACTGCACAAGGGCTTTCTCTCTAGTTGTGGCGAGCAGGGGCTACTCTCTAATTTTGGTGTGAGTGGCTTCTCTTGTTGCAGAGCGCAGACTGTAGGCACACGGGCTCAGCAGTTGCGGCTTGAGGCCTCTAGAGCTCAGGCTCAGTAGCTGTGGAGAACAGGCTTAGCTCCCCTGTGGCGTGTGGGACCTTCCCAGATCAGGGATGGAACCCGTGTCCCCTGCATTGGCAGGTGGATTCTTTACCACTAAGTCACCAGGGAAGCTCTCTCCTTGATTTTTATATGGTTGGGACCAGAGGCTCAGGAGTGACCCTAGCACTGGTAGATATCAACCTGCATGGTCTATACGGAGTCTCAGACTCTGTGGACTGACCAGGGGCATGTGGCTTCTGATGGGCATTCGTGCTCACGTCGGTGCCAAAGTCGGCTTTAAATGCACATATAGCTGCCCTGGCTTCCCTGGTGGCTTAGACGGTAAAGAATCTGTCCACAGCGTGGGAGACTCGGGTTCATTCGATCCCTGGGTTGGGAATATCCCTGGAGGAGGGAATGGCAAAACACTCCAGTATTCTTGCCTGAAGAATTCCGTGGACAGAGGAGCCTGGCAGGCTACTGTCCATGGGGTCGCAAAGAGTCAGACACGACTGAGTGACTCAACTTTCACTTTCACAGCTGCCCTGGTTCTGGGACCACTGAGGCCCCTTCTGATGATGGGCAGTGTCTGTGGTCTCTGTACGCTGATGTCCAGCCTGTCTTGCCCTAAGACGAATGACCCCACGGTTGAGTGATAAGTGAAAGTCAGTGGTTCAGCTTCTTGGCCACACGCTTGGATTCACGTGTTGGCTCTTCCACATAGGAGACCCTGAGCACGGTCAATCATCTCTGCGCTCTGTTTCTCTCTCTGAGAAGTGGGGATAGTGGGTCATTGCCCAGGCACAGTGGGCAGGGTTGAACGAGATGATGTACATAACGTATTCGGTGCTGATTGGCCCTTTTTGGGAAACGTGACGCTGGCAATTGTGATGTGTAAGTGGAATGTATCTATGGGGGAAACGTATTTTTAAAAAATTTATTTATTTGGCTGCTCTGGGCCTTAGTTGCGGCATGCCAGGGATCAAACCTGGGTTCACTGCATTGGGAGCATGGAGTCTTGGTCACTGGATTACCAGGGAAGTCCCAGGAAACACGTATTTTTAACTGTACACATTGCCCACACATTCACAATCACTTCACACAGATCCTCCCCCCACACACACTTCTAAAACCCCATGTATGCAGACACACACGCCCTCAACGGAACACAGCTATTCCCAGGGCGGGCAGAGCTAGGCCATGTTTCTTTACTTGGGGATTCGGTCCTTACCCCACCGCCCCAGTCCCAATCCCCAGCAGGAAATTGGAAACAGGGTAACTTTCCAGACCTAAGACCAGCAAGAAAGTCCCCCCTCCCTTTTCCTCATTGAGTGAGTAATTCTAAAACACATACCCTTTTCACTGGTTCTTGAGACCACCTGCAGATACAAATAGAAAAGAAGATACTATGAGAGTAAGGTCAGGCTTTTTTTTTTTTTTTTTTTGAGAGTTTGAATTTCCTTTCCTCACCTGCACATGTCTTTTGTTCTCTTGGTGAATCTAGAAAACCAAATGGGAAATAGCAGTTGACTCAAAGGCACCCAAAAGCAAAAGGGGCCAAACCTACTCAGGCCAAAAGGTACTGACTGGCTTTTCCTAGAGAACGTGTCCCCAAAGTCCGTTTTGGTTGGCAATCACAGAATCCTTGTCCAAGGAGGAGAAATGCCTGCTGGTGGAAATGCTTGCTACAGTAGGACAGATGCTGCCATTTTTGAATGCCCCCTTTTTATTTTATTTTATTGATACGTATTTGACTGCATCGGGTCTTAGTTGCAGCACTCGGGATCTTTTGTCACAGCACACTGGACTCTCCAGTGGTGGCACACACGCTTAGTTGCTATGTGGCTTGTAGGATCTTAGTTCCCCAATCAGGGATTGAACCTGCAGCCCCTGCATTGAAAGGCAGATTCTTAACCACTGGACCACCAGGGAAGTCCCTTGAATACCCCTTTGTATCAGGTGTCAGTGGTTAGAGATCTGTGAGGGGCACTCTCCCCATCACGGAAACTGTGTAAACCATTGATCATCTCCACTGTCAGATTTTCTCGGGTGAATTCAATTGAACATGAAACAAGCGAACAAAGCAACAAATCCATCTCAGACAAAGACAAGCGGCCTTACCTCGGGGTTAGATAGGGTTTCTTCCTCTGCTCTGTCCTGAGGGAGCTCCTCCAAAAGGTCCTCAGGGGCGCCTGACAGGCGGGGGTGGGGGGACACAGAGGGACTGTCAGTCACTGGTGGTGTTGCTCAGGAATTGCTCGGTGAGGTTTTCTTGCCTTGGGCAAGGAGATAGGTTGCATGGATGTGGTGGGTAAAACAAGCATGACTCAGCTGCTGCTGGGCCATCTGCCTTGGTGGACAAGGGAAGGCAAAGGAGAGGAGCAGAAAAGAAGTGAGACAGAGCCCTTGGCTTTTCAGCTGAAGGCAACCTATATCATTGTGAAATATTCAATCTACAAATGGTACTAAACTCCATGTTATGATTCAGTGACAGAGTCCTATCACTCATCCTGCCCATTTTGAAGTCCAGCTAAATTTCTTTCTTTCTTTTTTTAATGTGGACGGGTTTTAAAGTCTGTTTGAAGCCTATTGAATTTGTTACCATATTGCTTTTGTTTTACATGTTGTTTTTATTGGGCTGTGAGGCATGTGGGATCTTAGCTCCTAGAGCAAGGCTGGAACTCACACCTCCTGCACTGGAAGGGGGAGTCCCAACCTCTGGACTCCCAGGCAAGGGCCCGCTGCTCTATTTTTAACATCTGCCAAAACCACGCCGGCCTCCATGAATTCACACAGGCTGCTACCACATTGATCATCTGTTTAGAATTTTGTAGGCGATTATAAGCACACTTTTATTGGGGGACTGGATTGAATTCCAGACAAAATATTTTATTCATTCGACTAACATTTCATCATAAATGTAATCAATTATAGAAGTTTTGAAAATACTGATATCCTACTGTTTAACCACGACTGGACTTCCCTGGTGGTCCAGTGGCTAAGACTCTGTGCTCCCAATGCAGGGGGTCCAGTTTCGATCCCTGGTCAGGGAACTAGATCCCACATGCTGCAACTAAGAGCTGGCACAGCCAAACGAAAAATTAAACAACCCTTCCCCCCAAAACCTGTCCTAAATACTAACACCCATTAATTAAAAAAAATAATAACCTGATTGCACAGTTTCATTCAAACGTTAATATCCAGACATTGTTGACTATTACATGTAAACAAACCTGAGTTGTAAATACACCTTACTTTTCTGGTCATGGCACAAATAACTTGGCAAATTTAAATTTTCATACATGGATAAAAAGGAATATAGCTTAATATTTTTATAGTTTTCTCTTACACATAGTATACTAAATAAACTTCTATCATTATTCTGCAGTCTATTTTAAGACTGAATTTCCAAAGTACCTTCAATTGACTGGTTTGTGGGGTGCACCCTGGGGTGTGGCAGGTTGCCCACTTTTCTGACCCACTGCTGGGGGTGAGGTGTGTATCTTCTTAACTGAGGATCAAGTTTTCTTTTTGTCTCCATCAGGCCAGATCCTAGGAAATGCATTCATAACAAAGAGAGCTGTTGGCATCTTGCTGGCAGAAAAGCACAGGAAAGTCAGTGATAACTTATTCACAGTTTAAACCTTTGATCCACTTATCTGACCAGCTGCCTAGCAGAGCCTCCTGAATCAAAGTGGGGCTTTAAGAAGATCTTGCAGTTTGGGGTGCACTTAAAACACTCAAGGGAGAGATGATGTGGGTAAATACCTTTAATTTTTTCTTTTGGCCTCACCATGCGGCATGTGGGATCTTAGTCCCCTCCCTGACCAGGGATTGAACCCACGCCCCTGCACTGAAAGCACAGAGTCTTAACCACTGGACTACCATGAAAGTCCACAAGATACCTTTATTTAGATGAGGCAACATGGGATGGCGGCACAATATAAACTGAGAACATGGGCACTGGTTCAAATCCCTCTAGAAGCAGCATGAACCTAGGAAGATGATGGACTGACCTCTCCCCACAGTTCTCTGCATTATTCTTAAATAGAACCTATAGCATCGTGGTATGAGGCTTCAAACAGTTAAATACAAGGAAAAATTAAGAAAGAGTACTTCAGAAGTCCTCTTTAAGTGCTTGCTCAATAAATGTGCAGAAGAAACAGTTAGAAACTGGGTAGGCTTGCCTCCAGAGAGAGGACTTGGATGGCTATAAGACAGGGAAGGGTGGATGTTTACTTTCATCCTGGGCACGGGAGGGGTGCTTTTGAGGCTCGTGGAGAATGTATCTCAATGTTTCCCACGAGTCCTTGTGTCAGCCCTGTGGAGGGGGCAGTGCAGCGGCTGTAGCCCACGTCGTGTTGTTGTTATTTAGTTGTTGTGTCTGACTGTTTGCGACCCTGTGGGCTGCAGCCCGCCAGTTCTGTCTATGGGATTTCCCAGGCAAGAGTACTGGTGTGGGTTGCTAGTTCACACCATTGAAATTTAGAGATTTTAAGTGCCTCGTCCAGAGTCACACGATGCATGATGTAACTGAGACAGGAATGTAGTTGGTTCCTTGAGGACAGAGATCCCTGAATTCCTGAGACTTCCCGATGATGCCCTATTCACAAACCAAGGGCTCCTCTCCCCCTCTTTTTCAAAATATCCTGCCCCAGGGTTTCTGCGAGGAGAGAGTTGATACCCCAGAGGAGGTCTTGAGCCAAAAGAATGGCTCAAACCCTGACCCAGCCCCCCACCTCTAGGACTTAATCCCTGACCCCAAACATGACAGATTTCTCTGAAGGAAGCCCCTCTGAAGGACCAGGGGAAGCACAACCATGTGTTCATCCTCCCTCAGCGTCTTCACACTGTCAGCTGTCTCACGCTGAGCTGTCCCGATGACCAGGTGACCACCCCACGTGACCAGCGGTCTGTTTGACCCCTAAGCTGGCTCAGAACTTAGGACATTCCAGACCAACTGTCACATGATGGCTCTGCCAAGATTTAACTTCCCTTCAATGGACTAGCCTTGGGTGAGCAAGGAGTTCATACAAATTTAACTGGGAAAGTAGCCATCTAGGCTGGTACTCTGGGAATTTAATGAATGAAGTCTGTGACCCTCAGTGTCTTACTGACTTAAAAAAATTTTTTTTTAATTTATTCATTTATTTTTGGCCGTGCTGGGTCTCCACTGCGGCACGGGTTTTTCTCTAGTTGTGGTGAGGGGCTCCTCATTGCAGTGGCTTCTCTTGCTGTGGAGCAGGCTCTAGGGCAGGCGGGCTTCAGTTGTTGTGACATGTGGGCCCTGGTGCACCGGCCCAGTATTTGTGGTGAATGGGCTTAGTTGCTCCAAGGCATGTAGTATACTCCCAGATCAGGGATCGAACCCCTGCCTCCTGCATTGGCAGGTGGATTCTTTGCTATTGAGCCACCAGGGAAGCCTCTCGCTGACTACTGACCTGAGCCACTGTCTGAGCAGCCTGGGCTGAGGAGGGGCCCTGGCCTGCACTGGCTCTGATGGTTCACCCTCCCTGTTCATCCTTTCTCACCAGAATCCAGGCCCTGAAGGCTTCTCCTCCATCCCTAGACCCCGTAGAAGCAGAGGACAGACTCCCATCTCCTCCTCTGAGAGGGACCCCTCCATAGCCCCACCCTAGAGACCCCACCCTAGGACTATCCCTGAGGATGACCTAGGCCCTTCTAACTTCTGTCACCAAATGTTTATTTCACTAACCTCAATGGCTTTGTCCCTTCTCTCCAATCATCAAGTAAGTAAGCGTAAGCGTGCATGCTCAGTCGTACCTGACTCTGCAACCCCATGGACTGTAGCCCACCAGGCTCCTCTGTCCATGGGACTCTCCAGGCAAGAATACTGGAGTAGGTTGCCATTTCCTTCTCTTCCCGACCCATAGATCAAACCAGTGTCTCCTGCATGTCCTGCATTGGAAGGTGGATTCTTTAGCACTGCATCACCACTCCCCAAGGCATCCTCCAAACAGCCAGTGATCCTGATGGAAATCCTGCCATGAAATCCCAATTTCTTTCTAAAAATCTCTGAATTTATGGGACTCCTCTGGCCATCCACTGGTTAAAACTCTGCACTCCCAGTTTCAGGGGGCACAGGTTCGATCCATGGTGAGGCCACAATGGGCAGCCAAAACATGAAAAACAAACAAACAACTCAAACTCTGAATCTAGACTGCCAATGATTGGTATTGGGTTTTGGCATCACCATCCAGAAGAGTCTGGCCTGTGATTGCCCTTTTCCTAGAGTGTCTATTGTGAAGAGGTATCAAAACTGATAAAAACAGGGTTGGGTGGTCCCCCTAAATCTGTTCTCTTGAGGGATGTGTTGGAGATTGGCATTATTTCTGTCTTAAATATTTGTAAGGATTCAGGGGGGAAACACCCGGGCCAGAAGTTCGCTTTGCGAGAAAAGTATTCATGGCATTTGTTTTTCATCTGATGTCTGCTTTACATACTACAGAGTACATAGATATTAAGTATACGGCTTGGTGACTTTTGTATATATAAATGTGTATATGAAAAGTGAAAGTGAATGTCTCAGTCGTGTCTGACTCTTTGTGATCCCATGGACTATGTCGTCCATGGAATTCCCTAGGCTAGAATACTGGAGTGGTAGCCTTTCCCTTCTCTAGGGAATCTCCCCAACCTAGGAGTTGAACCTAGGTCTCCCAAATTGCAGGTGGATTCTTTACCAGCTGAGCCACAAAGGAAGCCCAAGAATACTGGAGTGGGTAGCCTATCCCTTCTCCAGTGGATCTTCCTGACCCAGGAATTGAACCAGGGTCTCCTGCATTGCAGGCAGATTTTTTAACCAACTGAGCTATCATGGAGGCCCCAGCGTGTGTATGGCCAACATCCAAATCAATATACAGAGCTTCTGAAAGACGTAGGCAGGATGGTTTTCACCATTTTCCAGTCAGTAACCCCCAGTAGGAACCCACCATTCTGACTATGATCACCATATTTTAGATTTCTCTGCTTTTGACATCAAATAAATGGAAACACAAGTCTGCACTTCTTTGTGTTTGGCTGAATATTATGTCTGAGTAGTATTTGAATTCATTGAGGTTGTTATGAGAAGCAAGAGTTTATTTTGAATTGCTGGCTCAGTATCTAACAGGGTACGAATATGCCTCCTCTGTGTCTTATGTACTATAACCCACGTCGTTTTCCATGGTGGTTACTCAGAAGGATTCTGCAATGAATGATTTTGTACAGGCCTCCAGGTGAACATAAGCATGTCTCCCTTATGTATCTAAGGGAGAGAAGTTAGTCCAAAGATAAATAAATAAAAACATATTGTATGAGTCCACTTACATGAAATGCCCAGATTAGGCGAGTCTGTAGATGCAGAACATAGTGTGTTTCCTGGTGTACTGGAGGTAGGGGGAGAGGAGAAGGTTTGTTTCCTGTTGATTGAAAGTAAGTGTTTAGTGACAGGTTCCAAATGGTTTACTAGTTGTAGGAGTTAGTTCCTGAGTCTTAACACAAACTTTTAAAGATCACTTATACAAAAGAGAAGGTTGTTTTATACAGACCACCCCCACCCCACCAGGGACATTGTTCTGTGAAGTAGAACTGTGACTAGCATCATCAAACAAAAAAAAAGAGGTGATTTTCAAAGTGCTTAAAGTAGATGTACTCAAACTGATGGAGAGTAAAATTTGTCAAGTTGATGGTTTTAAAATTGGAATGTCGATGAAGCTAAATTTCACCCTGTCCCAGGACACAGGAGCATAAACATGTTTCTGTTTGAGAAAAATGCAAACTTGATTAACAACAAAAAGGGACAGGTGGTACAGAAGACAGCTGCTTCCTTGCTGTAAATGTAGGTGAAAATATACATTTGCAGCTGTACTTTAGATACAATATATAACTTTCTTGGAAGCCTGTCTCTTATCATTATTTGGCACTCCACTTTTTTTTTTTTTTTTTAACGTCATTGAGTGGCATGTGGGATCTTAGTTCCCTGGCCAGGGATTGCACCTGGGCCCCCTACATTGGAAGCACAGAGTCTTAACCATTGTATCACCAGGAAACCCCCTTGACATTCAACTGCTGCTGGGGATTTTTGAAAATGTAATCCCAAGTGCCTAAGTAAGAAAAAAAAAATTGTCTAAAAGATCATGAAGGTCATGTGTGGATTTCCTGTTTCAGGTCAACATGTGCTGAAATGAATTAAGGACAGGAGAGGGCAGAGGTGAGAGTAAAGCTGGCTGGGTCCCACTTCAGCTGAAAGGACAGGTCAACAACTGAAACAGACATATCCTTTGCTAAAAATAGTTGGATAAGATATTTCTTATTCAACTCAGGTTTTTGAAGGTCTACCACACAGGGATCCTTTGTGGTGAAAATCACAGCCACCTGACTCGACAAATAAACGAAAGAAAAAAATTAAAGAAAGAAGACTTCCTTGCTAGCCCAGTGATTAAGACTGTGTCTCCAAAGCAGGGAATGTGGGTTCAATCCCTGGTCATGGAACTAAGATTCCATGGTGCAACCAGAAAATAAAAATTTTTTAAAAAAGAAAGAAATTTATCAGCTTAAGTGACTGCAAAGTCCAGCCTAGTTGTCTGGAGCTAGATGCTAATGTCATCCGCCTTCATTTTCATCTCTACAGTCATCGCAGACCTCCTTTCTTCTGTGTTGGTTTTGTCAACTGAAAAAAAAAAAAATATCCACAACCTAAAAGTTGAGAGTTATGTTTCATTCAGTGGGAATATTTAGGACTTCAAGCCCCGGAGGCAGCATCTCAAGTAATCCTGAGAGAACTGCTCTGAGGAGGTGAGGGAAGGAGTCAGGTTATATAGAAGTTTTACAACAAAGGGCAGCAGTCCAAACATCAAGCTACTGCTGCTAAGTCAGTTCAGTCGTGTCCAACTCTGTGCGACCCCACAGACGGCAGCCCACCAGGCTCCCCCGTCCCTGGGATTCTCCAGGCAAGAACACTGGAGTGGGTTGCCATTTCCTTCTCCAATGCATGAAAGTGAAAAGTGGAAGTGAAGTCGCTCAGTCATGTCCGACCCTCAGCGACCCCATGGACTGCAGCCCTCCAGGCTCCTCCATCCATGGGATTTTCCAGGCAAGAGTACTGGAGTGGGGTGTCATTGCCTTCTCCGCCAAACATCAAGAGATTATTATTAATTAAAGAAAACCAGATACCCCAAGTTAAGGAATTCGTGTTTTTCTAAGTATGGAAAGATGGAAGAGTCTGGGATCACTGAAATCATTCCTTTCATATGCATGTCAGCTATCCTGGGCCAGTATACTGTGTTTCTCACATCCCTGGCTCCCTGGGGGTTCACCATAGGGAGTGGCTGCAACCCAACAGCTGTCAGATCTCAGGTATTCTTCTCCCTCCCCCAATGCCCTTAAGGCTTACAAACTCACGCCAGAGGGCTGCAGTCGCTCATGATTGTGACATCCTTGTTTACTGATATACCAGGAAATACTCCATTTCTCAGTTTCATCTTCTCAGCAAATAGTAAGATTCCAAACTATACCTGAGTCAAGGTGTAGCTCTGACTCTGTGCAGCCTTGGGCCAAACACTTAACTAAGCTGCTTCCTCATTTATTCAGCCAACATTCCTAGAACATAATATGCTACCCTTCCAGACTCTGGGACAACAGTGAGCAATGACAAATCTCTGCCCCTATAGACCTTACATCCTAGGAGGGTGGCAGGTACTCTAAGCCAACTAAAAACTGTCACTTGCCTTCTCTATTTACATGGATGAATTCATGAGTCACAGGAGCAGTCAGTGACTTTCAACACCCCCTGAAAGGAGTTCAGGGCAGAGGTCAGGAATGAGGCACTTTGTGCTCTGGGAAAAACTGGTCTTCAGATAGTTAAATATTTTTTAGGATACTTTATGAGCCCCAATCCTTGAATCTTCTTAAATCTAGAAAAGCACTAACATCATTAATAGAGACGACACCAGCTCCTTCTGACTAGCAGGAAACCTCTGCCAAAATGTGTGCTTGCCTGCATGGATCCCTCTTCGTTAAAGTCTTATAACTGAGCTGGACCCTGTGCGGCCTTCCCAGGACAGGCCTTCCCCGTGTCCTCTGCTTTAGCTCCTAAGGCTTTGACTGTGTGGATCACAATAAACTGTGGAAAATTCTGAAAGAGATGGGAATACCAGACCACCTGACCTGCCTCTTGAGAAACCTATATGCAGGTCAGGAAGCAACAATTAGAACTGGACATGGAACAACAGATTGGTTCCAAATCGGGAAAGGAGTATGTCAAGGCTGTACATTGTCACCCTGCTTATTTAACTTATATGCAGAGCATATCATGAGAAATGCTGGGCTGGATGAAACACAAGCTGGAATCAAGACTGCCGGGAGAAATATCAATAACCTCAGATATGCAGATGACACCATCCTTATGGTAGAAAGTGAAGAAGAACTAAAGCACCCTTGATGAAAGTGAAAGAGGAGAGTGAAAAAGTTGGCTTAAAGCTCAACATTCAGAAAACTAAGATCATGGCATCTGGTCCCATCACTTCATGGCAAATAGAGGGGGAAACAGTGGAAACAGTGGCTGACTTTATGTTTTTGGGCTACAAAATCACTGTAGATGGTGATTGCAGCCATGAAATTAAAAGATCCTTACTCCTTAGAAGGAAAGTTATGACCAACTTAGACAGCATATTAAAAAGCAGAGACATTACTTTGTCAATAAAGGTCAGTCTAGTCAAGGCTATGGCTTTTCCAGTCGTCATGTATGGATGTGAGAGTTGGACTACAAAGAAAGCTGAGCGCAGAAGAATTGATGCTTTTGAACTGTGGTGTTGGAGAAGACTCTTGAGAGTCCCCTGGACTGCAAAGAGGTCCAACCAGTTCATCCTAAGGGAAATCAGTCCTGGGTGTTCACTGGAAGGACTGATGTTGAAGCTGAAACTCCAATATTTTGGCCACTTGAAGCGAAGAGCTGACTCATTAGAAAAGACCCTGATGTTAGGAAAGATTGAAGGCAGGAGAAGAAGGGGACGACAGAGGATGAGATGGTTGGATGGCATCACTGACTCAATGGACATGGGTTTGGGTGGACTCTGGGAGTTGCTGATGGACAGGGAGGCCTGGCATGCTGTGGTTCATGGGGTCGCAAAGAGTCAGACACGACTGAGCAGCTAAACTGAACTGAAAGTACTTAGATAATAGTATTTGATGCACACTTCCGGAATCGCACACATTTGTTTTATGGATGTGAAAACCCCCCACCAAATGGAAAATGTTAACTTTTTGATGACCATGGGCACATAGCCCCAGGCCTCCTGGAGACTAAGAACTGATACAGTTAACCCCTGTAACACTACCCTGTTCCCTCACTATCAGCCAATCAGAGAACTGTGCATGAGCTGATCACATACCCTGTGACCCTCCTCTCCCCTCCTCACCTCAAGCTGGCTTTTAAAAATACTTTGCTGAACCCCTTGAGGGTAGCGAGGGGCTTTTTAGGGTATAAGACATGTGTCTCCTTAAATAGCCCTGCAGTAAACCTTTCTCTGCTCCAAACTCTGACATTTTGGTTTGTTTGGCCTCATTGTGCCCTTGGGCACACGAACTTGCACCAACAATCACATTTATACCGACTTGCCCCCTACCACTTCAGAGTAGTTCTTCAGAGATATCTAAGAGGCTGTCTCCTGGGCTATAGTCCTTCAGTTCAGTTCAGTTCACTCAGTCGTGTCCGACTCTTTGCGACCCCATGAATCACAGCACGCCAGGCCTCCCTGTCCATCACCAACTCCTGGAGTTCACTCAGACTCACGTCCATCGAGTCAGTGATGCCATCCAGCCATCTCATCCTCAGTCGTCCCCTTCTCCTCCTGCCCCCAATCCCTCTCAGCATCAGGGTCTTTTCCAATGAGTCAACTCTTCGCATGAGGTGGCCAAAGTACTGGCTTTGCCCCCAAATAAAACTGTAACATTGTGCACTTTTTTAGTCAAAATAACAAAATGTAGGTTAAATGTATAGGGTAAACAGGAAGGGGTTATGAGGGGATGAGAGAGTTAAAGCGTAGGGAGTATATACACAGAACGAGTGGGAAGGTTAGCGTTTCAGAAAACCATGTCCAGGTAGAAACTCCCAGAGAAGGTGGCATTTGTAAAATAGGAATAGTGTCTTTTCTTTTTTAGGCCTGTGGTGAAGATTTAATAAGAAAATACATGGATTCGTAAAACACCTTCCAGGGGTCCAAAACGGACCTAAGAAACCTCTATGCAAGGGGGCGCACCTGGAACTCAAAGGAAGGGGGAACGTTGGTCAGGACGGAACTGTGATGGAGGTGGACATTGCCTTGACGGAACGGTGATCCCCTGAAAATTGGGCCGGGTGGAAACGTTAGTCCTGGAGGAATGTGGATCCCCGAGGAACCTTACTGAGGGCTGAACTCTGGCCGGGGAGTACAGTTACCCTGGCAACGACGCTCTCCCGGTACGATAGAAGGTGGCAGGCGGGAGGAGACGGGACGGGGCTTCCGGCGGAAGTGACTAGCCTTCCACCGACTGTCAGGGAAGATGCTGCGTTCAGTGTGGCAGTGGCTTTGCCTCGGACTGTACGGCCTCCTGCTGGGACAGGCGGAGGCCCCGACACCCGTGGAGCCGCCAGAGCGGAGCCGGCCGTATGCGGTGCTGCGTGGGCAGAACCTGGGTGAGTGGCGGCGGGCCGGCGGTCTGGCCTGTGCTTTCGCCGCTGCGGGCAGCCGGCGCCTGGCACGCGCGGTGTGGACGGTGGGGGCAGTGTGAGGGCAGCGGGCGCTGGTGCCAGCCCTCTCCGAAGGCCTGGGGCTGAGCGGAAGGTTTGGTCCACTGTGGGCTTGAGAGGTGCAGGTTGCATGAATGCCCTGGATAACCCAGGGCACTCTGGGCCCCCTCCTCCGTGACTGTGTGCGCCCGAGCCAGGCAACACGGCGCAGAGTATACCTCAGCCCTCTGCTTTCCTAACAGGACTAGTAGTCATAGTCCAGAGTGATCACTGACATTGGTTGAGCGTTTCCTATGTACCGTGTTGTACTAGGCACGTTATATACGTGATTTTATTTGAGCCTCACAGTAACTTAACGAGAAAGGTACGGTTTACAGATAAGGAAGAGTGTGAAGTTATTTGCCCAAGTTTACACAGCCAGCCAGGTGGACAGACTTCCCTGGCCATCCAGTAGTTAAAACCCTGCTCTTCCACTGCAAAGGGCAGGAGTTCCAAAAATAAATAAAGGAAGTGGTGGAGGCCAGTAGGAGAACCTTAGTTTTCTGGGGCTTGAAACATCCTTTTGGGAGGATGTCATCAAAATGCACACACACATATATACATATAGTAGTACGTGACTTTGGAAGGGGCCCTGGAGCTCAAAGCTTGGCAAACTTTAAAAAGTCTTTTGTGCTGAACTTCATTGGTAGGTCTGTATATCTACCACGCTGCCATGTGGTACTGTTTCTGGATTACCTTGACTCTCTGTGAGTTCATTGTCATGTATCAACCAGTTTGTACCCAAGTATTTTGTACATGGTTTCCATACATCATCCTGCTTAATACTTTAGAACAGGATTTCTCATCCTGGGTGCTGCTGACATGTTGGACCAGATGATTCTGTTTGAGGGGTAAGGGCAGTGCGGGGGTGGACATACTATTCTGAGCACACACTATCTGAGCCCTCTGAGATATTTAGCAGCATCCCCAGCCTTTACTAACTAGATGCCAGGAGGACACCCCACTCTCAGTTCAGAGAATCAGAATGTCTCCTGACACTTGCCAAATGTCCACTGGAGGCAAAATCCCCATGGCTGAGAATCCACTGCTGTTGTGTAGAACAGTACTATTCAAGGAGTGGTGGCAGAGCCCTGTGAAGTCTGCAGACTGTTTGTTATCTGCAAAGAGATGCCTTAGAGCACTTGAGATTATTTAGAAATTTAACAGTGTGACATTGTTGCAACATCCAAGCAACTCAAAGCCACTTCTAGCTCCCTAAATGGGAATGCTTTCCAGGTAGTGGGAGCTGCTAGTCAGTCATGCCCAGTAGGGGTAGGTAGTGGCACTGGGACAGACAAGTTACAAAAACTAGTCCTTTATCACAGATTGTGAGAAACACTCCCCTGGACAGTTCTATGCAGTGGGAATTTTTATCTCCATTTTTACAGAAGAGGAAACAGAGATTGTGTAACTTCTGTAAAGTCACGTAGCCCGTTAAGTGTAGATGGGAACCCAGACAGTCTAAACCCCAAACCATGTGTTCTTGACTGCTGTGCTGTGTTGCCTGACTTGGTGATAATAACGGCTTTCATTTATCATGTGCTTATTATCTCTCCGGCACTGTGTTAAGCGTTTTTCATATAAAATATGAAAAAAATTTTGAGATCTAAAATGCACTTTATTTGAGTAAGACACAACTGACAGTAAAAAGAAAAAATCATGACGTGGAGGTGCTTTTAAATTTTCTAGTATTTTGATTGGTTGACAAACAAATACACAGAAGTATTCCAAATAAGAGTTGGAACTGCCAGGAATATTGTAGAAAACACATTCACATTCAGTGGAAAGCTGGACCAGATGTCCTTTGAGAGCCTTCCAAGGCTAAGATTTTAGAATTCTTTTAGAATATGTTGGCCACTTTTAATATTATATTTAAAACAGTAGATTCCAAGTGACAGTGTTAACTCAAACTAAAAAACAAACAAACAAAAAGAGCAGTATTAGAATAGTTCCAAAACAGTACAAAAACATTTCACTTGAAATCCGCTGTTTAGATGACATTCGTCTTTAGCCCTCAGGAAACTCACTCTTGTGAGGTGGGTTTCATTTGCCGCATGTTACAGGGTGGAAATGAGGCTTGACAAGGGGAAGTGACCATAAGGAAGGCCCTAAGTAGCCTCAAGGGCTTCCCAGGTGGCTCAGTGGTGAAGAATCCACCTGCTAATGCAAGAGAGGTGGGTTCCATCCTTGGGTCAGGAAGATCCCCTTGGGATGGAAATGCCACCCCACCCCAGTATTCTTCCCTGGGAAATGCCATGGAAAGATGAACCTGGCGGGCTACAGTCCATGGCGTCACAGAAGAGTCAGACACGACTTAGCGACTAAACAATGCCACCATCAAGTAGTCTGAAAGTTCTCCCAGGTCCTGGGAAATGAAGAGTGGCAGGTTTATCCAGGCCCGTAAGGTTAGCCACCCCAACAGAGTATTGTGTACCTGACAACTTGGGGTTAAGCTCTTCTTTTTTCTTTTTTAAAGAAGACTTACATTCTCCAATTCTAGTCCCCTGCATTCCTGCTGGGAGGTTTGGTTTTGTTTAGAGCCTTTTCAAAAACAGATTGGTGGCGGGGGGTGGGGGTGGGGGGGACATTGGTTTAAATGGAATAAGACAACTTTAGGTTCAATTAAAAACAGAGCCTTAGAAAGTCATGGAATGCAGAACTTTGAAAATGAGGGCAGGTATTTAGGTGATGAGGGCTATTTTGAGATAGGTTTTGTTTAACAGAGATCCTTAAACTTCCCTCTGGCCTCTTGCAGTTTTGACCTGTTTTGCTCACCTTCTTCATCCTTCCTCCCTCCCTCTCCAGTGAAAGGTGATCTCTCTACATGGCCAGTTCTTAAATAATAGCTCAGTTCAGCGAGTGTGTGGGTGGGGTAGATAAGATACGCTCAGATTACTCATTTAAATAAAACTTCGGTCAAATCTTGTCGGTTTTGTTCAGAGGAACAGTAACCAGTCTGGAGACCAAGCATGATTAGGCCGCAGGTAGAGCCCAGGTTACTTACCAACACATACACGTACATTTACTTGTTAAGGTAACTTCAGTTTGAGCTCCTCCCAAGGTTTCTGGGATAGACACACAAAGAGGGCTGCACATCACTTCCGGTGAGCTGGCTCCTTGCTTCCTCCCCGGCTTCATTCCCCGCCTTTCTTGCTTTCCTCCCTCCTCCCAGCCCAATTTTCAGGGGATCACCATTCCATCAAGGCAGTGTCCACCTCCATCACAGTCTGTCGTGGCTAGTTCCCCCACACCCGGCACGGTGCCTGGTACCGAGTGGCATTGGGCACGTCTCTGTCAGCGGACGACTTGGAGAACTTGAGCTGCCCTTGGGCGGTAACCTGTTTTCCTTTTGCAGTGTTGATGGGAACCATCTTCAGCCTCCTGCTGGTGACTGTGATCCTCATGGCATTCTGCGTCTACAAGCCCATTCGGCGCCGGTGACAGCTGAGCAAGCAAGTCCTTCCACGAGCATCTGGGAACAGAATAAGTTGTGTTGCACGTGGGTCAGTGGAGAAGCTGGAATCAGAACTTGACTGCTTGGAAATGATCTTTGGTCTGGACAGTTGGTAAATTTTGAACAATTTAGAAAAAACATCTAGCCATTGTCTTACCCTAATGCTGGAAGGCAAGCATTGGGCCACTGAGTCTGCTTCTCGGTGTTTCTTCTTAGATCTGGCTGTGCTTGTTAAGAGTAAGACCTGAAGTTCCAGGGCTCAGCGTAAAGATGGAGTGAGTGCTCACGAGAAAGAAAGCATAACTATGAGTGGTGAAAAGACCACCCTGGATAGGAAAATTTGTTTGAAACTGTTAAGGAAGACTTGACCTGTTGACATTCCCTACTTAAGAATCATTTGGTCACAATGGGATAAGAATAACAAATGTTTTTAATTATCCAGAGGTGGCCTCGATGCCCCATTTGCAAAGCAGTGTCCACTGTGGGGAAAGTAGGCAGTACACCACCCCCCCGCCGCCCCCCGCCCCACTCCTCACGCTGCATAGAGCTCTGTGCTCAGATGCCTCCATTGAAATCAGGGTCGCCAGGTAGGCCTGTGACCACGGGCACCCTTGGGCTGGGAGGCTCTGGGGGTGACCGAAGTATAGCAGTTGGCCCATCTCAAACATGTTGACTTCCTTGTCCTGCACTTGTCTTCCCAGCCCAAGGCCTGGAAGTCAGGGCAGCTTTTCTGATTCTCAGCAGGTGCTCTTTTCCGCCCTGGGTGGGGAGGGCGCAGGGCGCAGATGTGCATATTCACTGTCAAGGCCAAGGGGCAAGTAGGTGTGTGTTTACACAATTTAATTTCAGCTTTGAAAATGCTGCTATTCATTTGCACTGTTGGTGAACTGGAACATCCCCCCGTGGAAAAGATACTTTCATTCTTAACAGTATTTATTTTAAGGGTGCTAGGCTTATCTGTGTTACTAAATTAAAACGCTTATCTTGTTTTGTGCTCCATTCTAGCACAGCACTGATTTTTTTTTTTTTTTAAACAACCTGAACTAAATGTGAAATAACTGAAGTGGGATACTGTAACTGACCTAACGATTTTGTGTGTAACCCTGGACTGAGCCGCTGACATGTCCACTGTTCTGTGCTTCTGAGCAAAATGTCCATTAAAACTAAAGTAAAATCTTATGTGATGTTTTATCCTAGTCATTATTTCACAAGCATTTAAAATGCAGGTGTGTGTGTGTGTGTGTGTGTGTGTGTGTGTGTTGGAATCTGATTTAATCTCTTAAGGAGGCACTGTGAAGTAGAGCTCTAAGCTACTCAGAAAACTGAGCCCTAAGTGATCTCTCAAGCTGGGTCAGGGGCCAGAAGACTTGGATTCCTGTTCCGGCTCCAGTTACAAACAGGCTCGACTTCTCTTAGAGCCTCAGTTTTCTTATCTATAAAACAGTGATATACACACTTTTATCTTTCTTTATTCTAGTGAGGATCAGGTGATGTGAAAACTAACACAAACTGAAGTGGGATCACCACCGCTGGCTTGTGACTGGAGGGCGGAGTGGTGGGGATTCTGAGGGGCAGGAACAGTCACACCACAGGAGCCCACATCCCCAGTCATCTGGGATGTCATGTTTTGTTACCTGCCTAAATACTTATTGCCATTTTTAGCTGTTTAAAAGGAAACAGTAAAAACTTATCAGACCCATAAACCTTGTGTCCTGCCTTTTGCCCAGTAATCACCAGCCAGGTAAACCAATCATATTTGGTTTTCTGAAACAAACTGGCCATAGTCATTCTACATACACATGGAAAACCCAGCCTGCATCTTCATCCCGGTGTTGCCATCTGTTCAGTATGAGAGAGTAGTAAAGGTGAAAGAAAATATCAATTCTGGAAGCAAGAGAGAAATAAACTGAAAACATTTATGCCCAGCTGCTGTTTTCAAGTGGAATTATTCTCCTGGCTTTCTGCTTCAGGGGTGCAGGGGGCAGGGGTCAAACCCTAGGTTCCCTAAGCTGAACTGTACTCAGGTTACTTGCCAAGCCCCCAGCAAACACATTAGACTAATAGACACAAAAATGGGTTATTTTAGCAAATACTGATCTTAACGTCCTCTAAAGTTGAGACTAAGAAGTTTGCAGGTTGTTGCTTGAGATTATAGGGGCTTGGAGTCTTATTAGTCGATTATACATTTTTCCCTTGCAGGATCTCAGTCGTAAATCCACACTCATTTCTAGACATGGGTCTCAGTTCAGTTGCTCAGTCGTGTCCAACTCTGAGACCCCATGGACTGCAGCATGCCAGGCCTCCCTGTCCATCACTGACTCCTGGAGCTTACTCAAACTCATGTCCACCGAGTTGGTGATGCCATCCAACTATCTCATCTTCTGTCATCCTCTTCTCCCGCCTTCAATCTTTCCCAGCATCAGGGTCTTTTCCAGGGAGTCAGTTCTTCGCATCAGGTGGCCAAAGTATTGGAGTTTCAGCTTTAGCATCAGTCCTTCCAATGAATATTCAAGACCGATTTCCTTTAGGATGGACTGGTCGGGTCTCCTTGCTGTCCAAGGGACTCCCAAGAGTATTCTCCAGCACCACGATTCAAAAGCATCAATTCCTTGGCACTCAGCTTTCTTTGTAGTCCAACTCTCACATCCATACATGACTACTGGAAAAACCATAGCTTTGACTAGATGGACCTTTGTTGGTAAAGTAATATCACTGCTTTTTAATATGCTGTCTAGATTGGTCATAACTTTTCTTCCAAGGAGCAAGCATCTTTTAATTTCATGGCTGCAGTCACCATCTGCAGTGATTTTGGAGCCCAAGAAAAGAAAGTCTGTCACTGTTTCCATTGTTTCCCCATCTATTTGCCATGAAGTGATAGGACCAGATGCCATGATCTTAGTTTTTTTGAATGTTGAGTTTTAAGCCAACTTTTTCACTCTCCTCTTTCACTTTCATCAAGAGGCTCTTTAGTTCTTTGCTTTCTGCCATAAGTGTGGTGTCATCTGCATATCTAAGGTTATTGATGTTTCTCCCGGCAATCTTGATTCCAGCTTGTGCTTCATCCAGTTCAACATTTCTCATGATGTACGCTGCATATAAGTTAAATAAGCAGGGTGACAATGTACAGCCTTGACGTACTCCTTTCCCTATTTGGAACCAGTCTATCGTTCCATGTCCTGTTCTGTTGCTTCTTGACCTGCATACAGATTTCTCAGGAGGCAGGTAGGATGGTCTGGTATTCCTGTCTCTTTAAGAATTTTCCAGTTTGTTATGATCCACAGTCAAAGACTTTGACGTAGTCAATAAAGCAGATGTTTTTCTGGAACTCTTGCTTTTTCGATGATCCAACGGATGTTGGCAATTTGATCTCTGGTTCCTCTGCTTTTTCTAAATCCAGTTTGAACATCTGGAAGTTCACGGTTCACTTGCTGTTGAAGCCTGGCTTGGAGAATTTTGAGCATTACTTTACTAGCATGTGAGATGAGTGCAGTTGTGCAGTAGTTTTGAGCATTCTTTGGCATTGCCTTTCTTTGGGATTGGGATGAAAACTGACCTTTTGCAGTCCTGTGGCCACTGCCAAGTTTTCCAAAATTGCTGGCATATTGCGTACAGCACTTTCACAGCATCATCTTTTAGAATTTGAAATAGCTCAACTGGAATTCCATCACCTCCACTAGCTTTGTTCGTGGTGATGCTTCCTAAGGCCCACTTGACTTCGCATTCCAGGATATCTGGCTCTAGGTGAGTGATCATACCATTGTGGTTATCTGGGTTGTGAAGATATTTTTTGTATAGTTCTTCTGTGTATTCTTGCCACCTCTTCTTAATATCTTCTGCTTCTGTTAGGTCCATACCATTCCTGTCCTTTATTGTGCCCATCTTTGTATGAAATGTTCCCTTGGTATCTCTAATTTTCTTGAAGAGATCTCTAGTCTTTCCCATTCTAGTGTTTTCCTCTGTTTCTTTGCATTGATCACTGAGGAAGGCTTTCTTCTCTCTCCTTGTTATTCTTCGGAACTCTGCATTCAGATGGGTATATCTTTTCCTTTTCTCCGTTGCCTTTTGCTTCTCTTCTTTTCACAGGTATCTGTAAGGCCTCCTTAGACAACCATTTTGCCTTTTTGCATTTCTTTTTCTTGAGGATGGTCTTGATCACTGCCTCCCGTATAATGTCACAAACCTCTGTCCATAGTTATTCAGGCACTCTATCAGCTCTAATCCCTTGAATCTATTTGTCACTTCCACTACATAATCATAAGGGATCAGATTTAGGTTATACTTGAATGGCCTAATGGTTTTCCCTACCTTCTTCAATTTAAGTCTGAATTTGGTCATAAGGAGTTCATGATCTGAGCCAGTCAGCTCCTGGTCTTGTTTTTGCTGACTGTACAGAGCTTCTCCATCTTTGGCTGCAAAGGCTATAATCAACCTGATTTCGGTATTGACCATCTGGTGATGTCTGTGTAGTCTTCTCTTGTGTTGTTGGAATCTGGTGTTTGCTATGACCAGTGAGTTCTCTTGGCAAAACTTTATTAGCCTTTGCCCTGCTTCATTCTGTACTCCAAGGCCAAATTTGCCTGTACTCCAGGTATTTCTTGACTTCCTACTTTTGCATTCCAGTCCTGTATAATGAAAAGGACATCTTTTTTGGGTGTTAGTTCTACACAGTCTTGTAGGTTTTCATAGAACCGTCAATTTCAGCTTCTTCAGCATTACTGGTCGGGGCATAGACTTGGATTACCGTGCTATTGCATGGTTTGCCTTGGAAACGAACAGAGATCTGGACATGGGTCTTGGTTGGACTTTAAACTCCATCAGTCATGGCACTGGCAGACAGGTTCTTTACCACGAGCGCCACCTGGGAAGGCCAACTCCATCATTCAGGGCTCCGCAGCCATTTGAAATTGCCATAATTCATCTTCTTTGAGGTCATCTGCGTTTGTGAGGAAAACTTAGTCACACACAGCTGAGGACTGGGAGGGATTCTAATGTTCCAGTAACACACACAACAGAAAGGAACTAGAAGAATGCGGAGAGAGAGAAAAAAAAGACTCGAAAGCATTCAGCGTATTGTACGAGCACCCTCTAAGGAAGCTGTCTTTATTTGTTATTTTGAGAGTGAACACATATATGGAAAATGCTGTGATGGTGACACAAGGCTCAGTCCCTTTTCAACTGACTTCCTAGGGAGAAAGTCAAAGACGTGGGGAAGCAGAACAATGGAATGCGAACACAGAAATGACCTCTGTTCACCTCGGTGAGTAAACACATGGCCTAAACGCAGCCATTCCCAAGACGCGTCTTTGCTGGAGGTAAAGGCTAAGTAAACAAAACGCCAGGCTGTGTGTCTGAGACAGGTGTGATGCTGCATATACTGGCCTCGTGTGCGGAGAAGGAATTTTGGTCAGACCATGAAGAGAAAGGCAGATGGTCACATGGAATCAAAAGCCCAGTTCTTTGTGACCGGGCACGTTTTGCTGGCAACAGTTAACTAACTGTACACATGGCCGTTTACTGGAACGGGGGCTTTGGTTTCCCTTCCCATCCCCAAAGCAGCGCAACCGGTAGGTAACGGACGCAGAACAGAGGAGCATGTTGTTAACTGGGGGACTTCAGTGCAGCCTGTGGGAATGAATCCATGGGCCGGGCTGGAGTGATGGTGCCCTCGGCCGAATTCCCCAAGGTCCTCTTATGTTGTGCAATAGTTATTTACAGGAGGGTTAGACAAAATAGTTAACTACTAAAGGTATCCCAAAAAGGGCCTGAGAAAATCTGGTTAAAATGTATAACCTTGTATTGCTACGGATGGGAGCAGTCGCTTTTATCTCTTTTAAAAATAATAAAAAGATTCTGTTAAAAAATATATTCATCCAGAAAGATGTTGATTTGAACTCTAAAAAGCAACATGGATTCACCATTTTCCCTTTTCAGTACAGAGCCACTGAGTTCTGTCTGTAGCTCCCTTGCTCATTTCAAGCCCACCCCTTCCTCTCCAGTGTGCCCAGGGCACGTGGTGGGGTCTTCCCAGGCCTCTGGGTGGAGACGTCTCACCAGAGAAGGCGTGGAACACAGCCCTGCTTTGGTGACCCTTTGGCCAGCCTGCCCACTTCAAGAACAAGCCTCGGGCTGTCCTAGCTGCTCCTTCAGGGTCAGGATTAGCTGCCTTGGGTTTAGCCTGGAGGATCCTGCTCTCAAAGGAACTGCCTTTACAAATTCAAATCAGACCCCTCCTCGACGAGAAGAGGAGTGAGGTGGTTTGAAACTATCAGTAATTTTTAAGGCTAAGGCAACTTCCGTTGTCATCTGTGTATCTTAATTTGATGCAAATAGTTAACCCTAAATCTAAAATGGATCCTGTACTTATCTCCTCTTCAGCTGGGGTGGGAGGGGTGGAATAAGGTGGGGGTGGCTTAGGAACAGTGAGGGTGCCCTGGAAACCCTGTACAAAGGTAAAAATTAAAGAGCAGATCGGCACAGGTGGTCCATTTCTTTGGTGAACTGTAAAGAAGTGTCTCCTAGGTCCTCATACACCACGCTCTGCAAAGGCTGCTGCTCTCCTCTATAAAAGCACCCAACTCTGCAAGAACTCATCATCACTCCTTGATAAAAATTAATCTACAAACCTGGGAGGGGGGGCAGTGGGAGGAGGGGCTGGGTTTGTATTTAAAGCTGGCAAGTAAAAAACGTGACCTGCAAGCCAACAGAGCTAATGGAAAGTGACGATGCTCTCCTCCCCTGATGCCTGGAGCGCAGGGGCAGCGGGACCCCAGCCCCTTCACGGGGAGCGTGGCGGGTGGGCCTGGAGGAGCCCCGGCACTGCACCTCTGCACAAAGCAGGGGACAGCTGCCTTCTGCTGCACCCGTGTGAGGAGCAGTCCTGCGCAGGCGCAGTCCCTCGGCCAGGAGCACAGACAGGGGGCGCGAGGCAGGCGGGCCTATTTCTCGGTGAGTGACAGCTGGAGGACTTGCTGCAGCTCCGCCTCCTCCTCGCGCAGCCGCAGCTCCCGCTCCTCCAGCTCTTTGGCGGAGAGCTCCATGGCCAGCTGCAGGTCGCTGTCAAAGCGTCTGGTCTCACTGGAGGTGCCGGAGCGCAGGCCTTCGGAGCTGGTGAGGAGGCTCTCCTGGATGGCCCTGCGTTAGAACCACAGAGGGGAAGAAACAGTCACCTCCGCGGGCCAGCAACACCCATGTTTCTGAGCCCGGGACCCAGTGCCCGCAGGGCCGGGCGCTTCCTGTCCGCTCAGTATGCATGAGGCCATCAATCTCACCTAACTGGGGCTGCAGGTGCTGGTACACACCTGCCCGAGATTACCCAGCCTCTAAGGGCAGGGCTAAGAATTGAGCTTGGATCTATTTTAAACCAAATCCCAACTTCTTCAACAGGTTTTCATATGTGCCCAGACTATAGGAAGATGCTCCATAAAATGAGTCCTTCCAGTTTAACTCCTCCTCAAACGGATAATCTGGCAACTCCCCGGTGGTCCGGACTCTGAGCTTTCATTGCCAAGGGCGTGGCTTTGATCCCCAGTGGGGGAAATTGTATAAACTTCCCACTAAGGGCAACTTAGCCCTTCTGTGATCATATTACATTCTTCACAGAAGATCAGAACACATTTACGGGGTGCCTTTCTGCCCATGACACTGGTAGAGGAACTGGTCAGCAATTCTCTCACCAGTTCCTGGAAGCTCAGCCACCGCGAGCTTAGAGCTAATTCAATGAGGAACTGCCACAAAGGAGGCAGGAGAGCCAGCATTTTCTCAGGTCTCCCCCACCAGGCCTGCTGCTGGGTGTCCCATGCACCTGGACCCGTCTCGGGTTAATCAAGAGTCATGCCAGTCACCTCTCATACTGGGCGTCGTAGGCATGTGCCTGGTTGATCCCTCCATTAGAAGCTGGTCCTGAAAGCTCCTAGGCAAGACAAATGGATGCATGTGAGTACCCCTTAGAAGGAATAAAGTGTTGTACTGACAACAAAATGAAAGCAGCAAGAACAAGATTAACAATATTTCAAGTCCATTATCATCGGTGCTGGGTGAAAAACTAATAGGGACTGGGATTATTTCTAAAGTAACACCCAAATGTCAGGTAGTATAGGGTCTGCTACCCCGACTGAAAGCTCTACCAGTTTCTCTTACTTGGTATCAAACCAATCTATTAAAAACTACTGAACCTTAGGCAAAGTTTAAATGAACAGAGCAAGACCAGAATACGTAACTCATTATTGGTCATCTTTGGCTACTCCTCTTTTCAAAATGTATGGTCAAGGTTGATGTAGCTGTTGGGGGAGAAATAAGCTCACTTAGAATGGGAAGCACACTGGATCGATGGTGAGGGTGAGGGGAGGGAAGCCTCTCTGCAGCATGCCAGCACTGGGGTCTGGCCCTTGGCCCAGCAGCCTCAGAAAACAAAATGGCTCCAAGAATGGGTCCATGGGAGCGGGGTCGGCTCATGCTACCAAGCTCTGAGACTCCAGAAAAAGCAAGAATGTGAAAAACCTCGGCTGGGAGGACACTGGAGTGTGGGCACCGTTCTCAAAGCTTAGTGGCTCCATGAAGGCAGGCGCTGGGGCTGCTTCACCACGGAACCTCCCAGCACCTGGCACAAGTCTGGCACAAAGCAGGCACTGTGCAAACACCTGCTGGATGAATGATGTAAGGAAACCAGTGAATAGCAGGAGCCCAGGACCACACCCAAGGGCAGAAGCACACCCCACTCTTGTCTGGCAGGGAACATCTTGTAAATGACGCTGACGGGGGCTACGCACGTGGTCTTATATAAGAAGCTTTCATAAAAGACCAGGGATATAAAATGTAATCCAGGTAAATACAACAGATATGCCAAACTTGTCATTTAGAACCAAAGACTGAGGCCAAATGGGAGGGTAAAACCTTCCCAGCCCTGCCATTGGTTCTGATACATGTACCTGGCTTCGGCTGGACTCCAGTAAGCTCTGCTGGATGGCAAACTGCATTATCTCGTAATCTTCATCCTGCAGATGCACATTTCTGCCGTTGTCTTGAACGTGGTAAGACTCAGGGATTTCAAACACAGACTGATCAACCTCGAAGTTTGTGAGAGGGGAAGCTGCAACACAGAAAGTGACAGTCCAGTGCCTGAGTTTCCACTTCAACTTCTATAAAAATTTTTTAAATTGATTAATATCAAGATTTGCTGCTGGGTGAGAGAGATTTCGAAGAAGAATAACCTCGACAGGGAAAAGTACCAGAATACTGTTTTGTTTTTTTTCCTTTTTGCCTCGACTTTTTTTTTTAGTAATATAATGCATAATCACCAAAAAAACCAAAAAACAAAACACTAGACTGCAAAATTAAAAGTGAAGATCTCTCTCCCTACACCCCTGTCTCCTATTTCTAAATGCCAGAGGTAACCAGTGTTTACTTGTGTGTCCTCTGAGGAATGTGATATGTGTGTGTGTGTGTGTAGATATACACACAATCACACCAATGTCTTTATCTTTTCCTTTATGATGAAAAATAGTTAACATACAAAAGAGTATATAACACACCTGTAAACTCAAAAGTGATAATAATAAAAACAAAGGCCTGCATATCCTTCAACTAGCCTGAGACACAGAACATTACTGTACCATAATAAAAAAGAAACAGAAAAAAATCCAATTAAGTTTCAATATATTATAAGTGAGTAAACGGGAAAATAAAACTAAGAAACAAATCCATTTACAACAGCATCCAACATCTGAATGGGACTGATGGCAAAGGAGTCTGAGGAAATTAGGGGGGGTTAATGAAAATGTTCTGTATCTTGCCTGTGGTGATGGTTACATGGGTTTGTATACATTTGTCAAAATGCAACAAACTGTCACATTTAAAATGGGAGGATGTGATTACATGTCACACCTCAGTAAAGTTGTTTTTTAAAATAGGCTGTCTTTTTAATTCAAGAGGGGTCATATTCATACATTCCTACAAATTTTTTGTTTTACTTAATCGAAACTAAATCTAAAATTTTCTTTCATTCAGGACGGAAATCAACTTCATAAGATATTCTTAATTTCATACTGAATAATCAGTATAATGATTAAATGTATGAATTTTTTTTAAATCACAAAATCCAACTTTTTTTTTTTTACCTGAATCAGGCTGGGTCCCTTCCACATGTTGAGATACAGTTTCTTCAGCAGTGCTACAGCCATTAACATTTCCAAATGTAATCCGTGCATTTAAGACATGAAACAAGGGAATTTCTAACAAAATAAAAACTTTTATAAATAAACTTTATCCAGAAGAATAACAGCCACCACTTACTGAGCACTTACTATGCTGGTACCATGCTAAGTATGACTTCATTTAATCATAACAACCCTTTCCCAATATTCAGACAGGAAGACAGATTCAGAGAGGTTAAGCAAGCTCTTCTAGATCACAGGAAGTGATCGAGCCAGGATTCAAGTGTCATGAATATACAACTATCCAAAATGTAAATTCTTCACAAGCAATTATGTATTATATGTGGTATCATGCACACTAATTCAAGCCCTAAAACATATTAATGTATCAAAGGGTTTTAGTGTCAAGTGTCTTCTTCAAATAGTAAGTCTAATTTGAAGTTTCACTTCAGTAAGGTTTGATCTTAAAACAAGGGGTGTGTTCCCTTTTTAGGCCTTTTTCATCTGTCAGCATCATCTGTAAACAGCACTAATGGCTGGGGGAAATCCCTAATTTTGATGTGCAAAATGAACTAAGAACCAGGACACCACTGTAAATCACACTGAACTCGAGGACAAGTCTGCCCTCTCCCATTAAGTCCCTTGTCGGGTGCTCCTCTGCTTGACTGAATGATACCTATTTTGACGGGAAATCCGGGCGGGAATTCCAGTTTGATGAAGTCTCTCAGCCGGGCAAAATGCGCGCTGGTGCGGGCCATCAGGTCAATGATGGGGACTACCTGCTCTACCAGGGACAGCGGGAAGTCCTCACACATCCACAGCGTTGCTTTAAACCTGCCGGGTTGGGTGAGATGAGACTGACTGAGGCCTGCTCCCCGAGACGGGGAGACTGCGTGATTCCTCTGCAGTAGCCTAGACAACGCCCACTTCCCTATGCCCCGGTCTCCCCAGTTATCTCACATCCCCTGCGTCAGAGCTGCGAAGGGATGAGAGCCACAAAGAACTCGCATCACCCCGAAATCAAGGCAATTGGGGGTAAATGACCTGCGCCACAAGCCTTAATCGACAGCAAGCAGAGAGTATTGGTAGTTGGGGGAAACCATTTCATTTGATCAGTGGAGGCTTGTCGGCAGTTAAAAAAAAAGGAATTCTTATATCCAGTCTATATTCTATTTGGAGGAGGGCTAATAATAAGACAGGAAATTTACTGTCACCTTTCATCAGATAAAGTGATTTTCATTTTTTTTTGATGCAGGATCTCATTTCCCCAACCAGGGGAACTTGTGCCCCTGAAGTGGCAGGGCAAGAAGTCTTATTAACCAAAGGACTGCCAGGGAAATCCCAGTAATTTGAAATTATTTTTCAAGGGAGGGGCTG
Organism: Cephalophus harveyi; assembly: GCA_006410635.1. Classification (NCBI taxonomy): domain Eukaryota; kingdom Metazoa; phylum Chordata; class Mammalia; order Artiodactyla; family Bovidae; genus Cephalophus; species Cephalophus harveyi. The sequence goes on from SJYT01024469.1 coordinate 281,721, forward strand.
GAAGAAGAACCATGACATGGGAAACAGCAAAACTTCTCAAACAAATAAGAATCTGTAAGTTGAAAATGACCGCTGAGTCCCTCTTACTTTTGCGTCCTAATCGTCAGCTCCTTCGGCCTTCCGATGTCCCTGTCTTTCAGATCAAACTCTTCGCTGAAGTACTCGTCAGGCGTGATGGCTGTGGGGTTGTGGGCCGTGGCGCACTCTGTCGTGAGGTCCTGCCGGGCCAGAACTCAGGGGAGTCAGAAATGCCAATGCTGTTGGCAAGTGGAGGTCTATGGCACCCTGCCTCTGAGGTGCTGTGTTAACCAGCTACAGAGCAGGAAGTTCTGGTCAGTAACTTTTTTTTTAAATTAAGTTACTGCACAGAACACCTACAAACCTATTACCAAACTACATGGCCAAGCCTAATGGATTTCTCCATTTCAAATCATTTCTCCAATCTCCTCTGCCTTTTTACCTCCTGATTAGAAAAAGGAAAAAGAAAAGAGATAGAGACAGAAATATGTGAAAGCATATCTTCAGACTGAACCCAGAGTTCAATCCCTGGGTCAGGAAGATCCCCTGGAGGAGGAAATGGCAACCCGCTCCAGTATTCTTGCCTGGAAAATCCCACGGATGGAGGAGCCTGGTGGGCTACAGTTCATGGGATCTGAAGATTTGAAGATCAGGTTCCAGCTCTGTCCTTGTCTAGCCTGTGACACTGGAAAGGTCACTTCATTTTCAGACCCTCAGTGACATCCACGGCAGCAAATTTCACATGGTTATCGTGAGGACTGAGTCAGAAAATGTTTGTTAAGGTGCTCTATTAAAATACAAAGCTTTTTTTCCAGTCCCATTTTTATAGAGAGGTCCTAGTTTAAAACAGATATGAGAGAAAGCACCTGATTTCTATGATCACTATCTGCATCTAAAAATCTTTTATTTTCCAAGACTTACTCATCTTATTCTCTTCCAAAAGAACATCTCCGATTTCAGCTGGGGAGTGCTCTTAAGCTTTTTCAAATAAAGTGGCCTGCTTAGGATGCAGGAAATGCCACCAGAAGCAAAGAAAAGTCATCTCCCGTTAAACCATGCTGGAAATCACACTTTGACTTACCCCTTGAGCACCAAACTGGTGTTCCACAGTCCCGAGCAGCGATTCCAGTGGGTTCCTGTCAGCTACAGAGGGGGGAAAGTTTATTTGACTTTACTTATGATTATAGGAAGATTCCCGTTCTACCTTCACGTTTCTCCATCATGCATTAGGAAATCCATCCTCCTGAATAGGCCAATAAAATCATCTCTAATAACCATCAGCTAACATTCTTTCTGGGGGCTTCCCAGGTCGCTCAGTGGTAAAGAATCCGCCTGCCAATGCAGGAGACCTGGGTTCCATCCCTGGGTCAAAAAGAGCCCCTGGAGGAGGAAATGGCAGCCCACTCCAGTATTCTTGCCTGGGAAATGCCACAGGCAGAGGGGCCTGGGGGAGCAACCGTTCATGGGGCTGCAGAGAGTCCGATACGATTGAGGGACTATTTCTATGACACTTTTATTAACCTCTCTAAGCTTGATGAACAGAGTTTGAAGAATTCAATCAGAATTACTACAAAGAGTTTAGATTTAGGAACGAGCCAGATCTGATACCAACTGCACTTTGTGGGTCACCTCTTGTGTGACTGAGGCCTTAGCTTCCTCATCTGTCAAGCTGGACTAAACGGAACAGTGGTGGAGGAGGGAGTTAACAGTGATTGCATGCTTACCACGTGCTGCAGGCCCTGGTCTCCAACGTGCAACAACTCATCTCATCCTTGCAATGACTCTTAAGGCAGGTCTGGTAGCTCAGTGGGTAGGTAACCTCACAAGGCCCCACTGGCCTCAGCGAGCTAAGGCAGCCACATGCTGGCCACATTTTGATTCAGAGCCCCAAGTCCTGTCTGAATCTCCCACCATGATGCTTTGCACTAACTCACTTCAGTGATAAATACTCTTCAATATCTTTATCTACTTTTTCGACTTGATTTCAACAACTGTTCTTTATAAAACATCAGCAAGGCCTTGTGAACGGCTTTAATTACAGCTGATGCCATCTACAGGGAAGAGCCACCAGGAGTGAGTCAGGTGAGGGAGAAATTTATAAGGAGGAAATTCGGATGGCATGACCCCACCAAACTGACCCCGAGTTTAACAGAGACGACGAAGGTGTGCTCTAGGCTAGAAACGGGGTCGGGGGGCGGGGAGAAGGGAAGAGATTACCTTTGTATCTCTTTTTTTCTTCCTCGGTCAGATGTTCTGTCCGTATTTTGGTAATCACACTCACATTGTTCACCGTGTAAACCTTGAGAGGTGTGTGCAAAAGGAAATAGTGACATGGGGAATCAAAATTCAACAGATAAGCAATAGCAAGAGCAAGAATGCTGAAGCCAAAACAAAACAAAGCCAAAAAAAGAAAAAATCCAGCAAAATAAAAATGAGAAATGGTTAAACATTCCTTAGGACTCTTCAGAGAAAATATAACAGCTACCGCCTTAGAAGCGTCTCAGTAGTTACTCTGCATCCCTGACACCTTTCATTACCCGGAGGAGTGGACAGGGACAGGCTGCTCCTGCCTACTTGCCCTTCGTGTTGCCAAACCCTCTCAAAGAGGGGCCTGCAGTGTAGGCCTCCCAGCGGAACTTCTCCTAAGGGAACTGAACCTGCGTCGTGTCCTTGGACTGATTTTTGGTAATCTTATACCAAGACTGACCTGGACAGCCATCTGCTGGGGCAGAAGGAAAACGGAAGGAATACAAGGTTCTCTACACCAGTAAGATTTAGAGAAAACCAGCAAGCCACTGCTTAAAAGGTATTCTGTCTACTGACCCCAAATTATTTTAACTGCCAGGGTCAATGCTCTTGTTTTCAAGGTTGACTAAGGAATACTGGGGTCTGAAAAGTCAAATGTTATGGTTCACAGAGAATGAAATGAGGATGCCTAGCACGGGATTCCCAGTGTTCAAAGATTCAGGAACACTCGCGCACTTCTAAATGCATCTCGCTGAGTGTGATGTAAGCCTTCCTTGCTCACTCAGAGGTCACCAGAGGACCCTGCCGCTCCTGGCAGTGTGGCTTTGAGCCTTCAACCCCCACTGTACGTCAGGCTTAGTGAGCGGCCAGGAGACAGCTTCCCAGCTGACAAAAAGCCAGATGACTCGAGCGACTGTCGGCTCCACTCTGACAGCTGTGTTCGAAATTCACTGACGTCATGTGAGTGGGCTGGGAGCCGACTGGTTTACAATGAGCTTGACTAAGAATATTGGGAGACTCCTAAAAGCTATTTTGCAATATATATTTTTTAAACCTACTCAGGTGATTAAAAAAGAAAAAAAAAAAAAAAAAAATGACCAAGCGTGTTAAGTCTAGTCCTTTCTGTTCCTTTTGTTTGTAAAGAAGAAAAAAATTGTCACTCCCACCAGGACAACTGATACTGGGACTCATTTCTCTACAGCAGTTTCTCTTTGGCCTAACTAGAGACCTCCCTGGGATGTTCTAGTTCACCTTCTGAAAGTCAAATAAGATACAAATCCAAGGAAGAGACACGCTAGACAGAACTTATTTCCCAGAGTACCTCCGCAGCACAGATGCATGACAAAGTCTGAACAGACCCCTCATTTGCATAGAAGCTAAAGAGCCGTATGAAATCTTATTTTAAGAGTGTCCTTTTACCTTTGCTTCGTAACCATTAACAACTTCTGCTTTATCTGTCCTCCAGCCCCAGAATCCGGATTTAGTTCTGATAAAAAGTGAACACCACAAATTTCCACATGTACAATATGCCATTCAGATTCATCCCTGCAGCCTTTACAGGTTTTCTTCCCCCAGCTTAAGCGAGCAAAGGACGCTTGGAAATTAGGGTCCCTCTGTCCACAGAAGGATGTTGCTAATGACAGATGGCTCGAGCAGCCCCCCGCACCCCCTCCCGCAGGTATTCATCAATCTGCCTCGCCCGCTTGGCAGAGAAAGCCTCCCCTCTTGGCTTTGTGACAATAACCGCCGGCAGAGGCGACAGAGGTTGTGACACTCGTGGGACAGCTGTCTCGGAGGAGTGAGCGCCGATGACAGCGTCCGAGGGCTCACCCCGAGGTGGGGGAGCCTTTACCAGGTCATCCCGACCACGGGCAAGACAGTCAGCAGCTCCAGCCCCGTGAGCAGCCGTATCTCAGTCTAGGAATTCTTAGATCCGTGAGGCACAGGCCATCCTGCTCCTCGGGAAGGAGAAAGCGGGTGGGGCGGGAACTCATGGCTGTGGGGAGCTGTGTGCAGAAGCCGTGAGCACCACTAAAAGGCCTTGGGAGGCACGCTCTGCATCCGGTTTCGTGCAGCAGTGGCGGGAACCATGTCTCAAGTGGTTTTTTAGCCTAGCCCTTGAGTCCAGCTCCATTGGAGCTGCTTTAAAGCAGTCAGTACTTCGGTAGCAGCTGCACCCTTGGTTAAGTGCCTGAACCCCTCGTTACTCCACTCAATATATGCCTGGAAAAAAAAGCATTTAGGAACCAAAAGCAGCCAAGAGGCTGTGGATCGTTTTCAAGGCAGCTCACCCTGGGAAATGCTCCCACGCTCCAGGGAGCCCTGCCCAGACGGCCCCTTTGTCTAGGACATCACATCCCAGCTCCTTGTGACTGCTGCACTTGGGCCTGCCTTCTGCCCCGACCCTGGGGTGAAGCGGGGCATACACAGGTGGCAGGGAGAGGGTGACCTGCACCCTGTTTTTCCAAACAGTCTGCTTTTCTTCTGATGAGATCTGGTCAAAGAAATTAGTCCAGGCTGGGGAGAAGGAGTTTCAGGTGTGTATTACAGCCCATCACAGAAAGGAGGGGCCAGAGTCTTAGTTTTCCTATTCATTATCCGCCATTAGTGCAACATCGGTCAGCAAAAACAAGACTGGGAGCTGACTGTGGCTCAGATCATGAAACTCCTTAATGTAAAATTCAGACTTACATTGAAGAAAGTAGGGAAAACCACTAGACCATTCAGGTATGACCTAAATCAAATCTCTTACAATTATACAGTAGAAGTGACAAATAGATTCAAGGGATTAGATCTGATAGACAGAATGCCTGAAGAACTATGGATGGAGGTTCTTGATAAGATATACCCATCTGAATGCAGAGTTCCAAAGAATAGCAAGGAGAGATAAAAAAAGCCTTCCTCAGTGATCAATGCAAAGAAATAGAGGAAAACACTAGAATGGGAAAGACTAGAGATCTCTTCAAGAAAATTAGAGATACCAAGGGAACATTTCATACAAAGATGGGCACAATAAATGATAGAAATGGTATGAACCTAACAGAAGCAGAAGAAATTTTAAGAAGAGGTGGCAAGAATACAATGAGCTATACAAAAAAGATCTTCATGACCCAGATAACCACGATGGTGTGATCACTTACCTAAAGCCAGACATCCTGAAATATGAAGTCAAGTGGGCCTTAGGAAGCATCATTACAAACAAAGCTAGTGGAGGTGATGGAATTCCAGTTGAGCTATTTCAAATCCTAAAAGATGATGCTGTGAAAGTGCTACACTCAATATGCCAACAAATCTGGAAAACCCAGCAGTGGCCACAGGACTGCAAAAGGTCAGTTTTCATCCCGATCCCAAAGAAAGGCAAGGCCAAAGAATGCTCAAACTATCGCACAATTGCACTCATCTCACACGTTAGCAAAGTAATGCTCAAAATTCTCCAAGTGAGGCTCCAACAGTATGTGAATTGAGAACTTCCAAATGTTCAAGCTGGATTTGGAAAAGGCAGAGGAATAAGAGATCAAATTGCCAACATCTGTTGGATCACAGAAAAAGCAAGATAATTCCAGATAAACATCTACTTCTGCTTTATTGACTAAGCCAAAGCCTCTGACAGTGTGGATCATAACAAACTATGGAAAATTCTTAAAGAGATGGGAATAGCTGACCACCTGACCTGCCTCCTGAGAAATCTGTATGCAGGTCAAGAAGCAACAGTTAGAACTGGACATGGAACAACAGACTGGTTCCAAATTGGGAAAGGAGTACGTCAAGGCTGCATACTGTCACCCTGTTCGTTTAACTAAAACGCAGAGTACATCATGAGAAACGTCGGGCTGGATGAAGCACAAGCTGGAATCAAGATTGCCGGGAGAAATATCAATAACCTCAGATATGCAGACGACACCACCCTTATGGCAGAAAGTGAAAAGGAACTAAAAAGCCTCTTGAAAGTAAAAGAGGAGAGTGAAAAAGCTGGTTTAAAACTCAACATTCAAAAACTAAGATCATGGCATCTGGTCCCATCATTTCACAGCAAATAGATGGGGAAACAATGGAAACAGTGACAGACTTTCTTTTCTTGGGCTCCAAAATCACTGCAGATGGTGACTGCAACCATGAAATTAACAGACACTTGCTCCTTGGAAGAGAAGTTATGACAAACCTAGACAGCATATTAAAAAGCAGAGGCATTACTTTGACAACAAAGGTCTGTCTAGTCAAAAGTATGGTTTTCCAGGAGTTATGTATGGATGTGAGTTGAACCATAAAGAAAGCTGAGCTGCTGAAGAATTGATGCTTTTGAACTATGATGTTGGAGAAGACTCTTGAGAGTCCCTTGGGCAGCAAGGAGATCAAACCAGTCAATCCTAAAGGAAATCAATCCTGAATATTCATTGGAAGGACTAATGCTGAAGTTGAAACTCCAATACTTTGGCCACCTGATGTGAAGAACTGACTCAATGGGAAAGATCTTGATGCTGGGAAAGACTGAAGGCAGGAGAAGGGCACAACAGAGGATGAGATGGTTGGATGGCATCACCGACTCAATGGACATGAGTTTGAGTAAGCTCCAGGAGTTGCTGATGGACAGGGAAGCCCAGCATGCTGCAGTCCATGGGGTCGCAAAGAGTCGAACATGACTGAGCAACTGAACTGAACTGAGTGCAATGTGATCCACTCAAGGAAAGAGAGGTCTCCTAAAAGGATGACCCTGCAGGCTAGCTGTCTCCAATTCACATTCCAGAAACACATTTAGGGACCACACCTGACCGATCAATAAACCCAAGGCCCCTTTTCGTCAGCGATCAATGAAAATCCAGATCTTCCTTTGGGGGAACCGATCGATCCTCAGTTCCTGTCTCTCAGTAAGAACTAGATATCCTGGCAGAAGAAATCACGGGTTTCTAGCACCTGGTCTTCTGAGGGACCAAAGGATGACCCAGTCTGCTCCACGGCATCCTTTGTGGATGCTGAGAAACCAGAACCATGCTTTCTCCCTGGGAACCACCAGGCTCCTCACTCACCAGCCTCTGCACCGTCCGCCATCCCGGCTGCTCCATTGCCTTCCCCATGCCCACTCTCTGACAGCTTAGTTCCTGAACTCAACGTCTACATCCTGTTTTAAAACCAAGAATCTGGTTTTAACTTCTTGATCAACTGTATGTGCAGAGGCTCTGAAAATGAAAGGAGGAAACCCAGCCTCCTCTTGGCCATTTTCCCTCTGCCTGTCTCCACTGAGACCAGCACCCCAAAGGCCACTGAGCTGGTGCTGGGCTCGGAGGCTGCCTCACGGGTTGGGGGCCAGGGCATGTTCTGTATGAGGTGGGCAGGGCAGGAACCTTTCAGATGAGAGAAAAATCCAGACTACAAACAGAGGGTCTATACCCACAGGCCAAACTTGAACGCAGGACAAGTACATGTTTGCAAACATCGAGCTCCAAGTGACAGATGAGAAGAAAGAAAGGGAAGAAAAAGACTATCCGAATATATCAGACCCTCATCTGCTAAATTTAATCAGCTGAACACTTGCTCACACCTCACTCAGGTAAGAAGCAGGCAAGCACACTTTTTCTATTTCTACCAGCAAACCTCACCCTCGTGAGGGTGAGGGTCCTTGCTCGAAGCCCGAAAAACTCACTGAGCACATATTTCATTCTGAGCCCCACCAAAACAGCAGCTGCTTTCCAGAAAATTCTCTTTCAGCAACTCCCCGTCAGTTGCAAAAGGAAGGTTAGCCTGAACTATCTGAAAACCCCGAGGCCATAGGAATACAAAATGCAACTCGGTACAAATGGAAGGCGCAGTCATTGCCCATCTACCTGCTGGGTAACAGCCAGTAACCATCACCTCTCTGTAAAGGACACTTCGGACCAAACAATGAGCCTGCAACTCTGCTGCTGAACTAGAGGGAACAGTGGCTCTTCTCATGACATCTGAGATTTCAGCTCAGGAGTCGCTCTTTTTCTCCTTTCAGCTGAGGAAACAGAAACCCGGAGATGAAGCCGCTGGCTCAAAGCCGCCCAGGGAGCAGCTCCGCCGGCGGCGCCAGGTTCCTCCAGCCCTCGCTCTCCCGTCTTCCAGCTTCCAGAGCAGAGCCCTAGGCAGGCGGGCCCTCCTGCCCTGCACAGGCAGGTGCTCCCGCCTGGAGATGTCCTCCCAAGACCCTTCCAGCTATGGTCAGTCCCTAAACCTTGCTGTCCCGGGAAGACAGCGGCTGTCACCTGGCGAGACCGGTGCCCAGCGGCTGACGAAAGGGCACTGACCCTGCCTCAGGGGTGTCGCTCCCAAGGCAGCAGATACCTGACGTTTTCTCTTCTGCTACCAAACACCCTAATTCCACAGCTTGGTCTAAATTAGGGGGAAGGGGCACTTAAGTCTTACGTCTGACTACACAGAAGACTCTTGGTTTTAGTAATAAATTTTCTACTGGAAAGAAAGATGGAAAGAAAAAGACAGAACAGTTCATATACTCATTAAGAGAGAAGACAGCCTGAGTCCCGGAGAACGCTGTCTGTGTCGGCTCAGACGAGGCGGCTTTGGTCTACAGGGAGTGGGATGTGACATCCTAGGCAAACACTCAGGGCTTGTGTAGACTCCCTGGGTTCAGTGTGGTCTATGGAACAAACTCTTAGCCTAACTAATAGCTGTGACAGCCTCTGTCTCCCTCACAAAGCCCTCCCCGCCTCGGCGCGCCCCTGGGGAAGGCACCCAGAGTCGGTGTTCTGACCTGGCTTAACCGCGGCAGAGACCTCCCCAGAGGTTGCTCCAGATAAAGTCTGGAATCAAACTGAAACCCTCTAGACTCTTGCTCGAAACTGTTAGGCCTCATGGGGAAGCAGAGGGTGGGCAAGGGGGAGAACCACATTGAACTGTATGCCAAGTGTGAATCTGACTAATAACCACATTCGATACTGGATCGCTTCTGCCTCAGAAACGCAAAGCTCCATGGTCTGGGACAAGGGAGTCTTGTGGACTGCCAAACACAAAAATCAAATTCAAGTAAAATCTGTTAGAAAATGGGCCATAAAAGAATATGAAGATGTTTCTCTAAGACTTCACCAACGTGTGATAAAAATGCCATATGGTGGAGGATGTCAGCTGTGGTTTCCATTTGGTTGGAGCAGAGATCAACTTTAAAGCCCACTAGTGTTTCTTACACCATAAAAAAAAATTCTAATCCACCCATAGTTTCCAATTAATATATACATGCTATAAAGATGGCAGTAATGGGATTAGATATGAAAATGCAGAACTTAAATCGGTACCTTTCAAAAGCAATGTTTTTAGTATCAAGGCTGGTGTTAATGACGGGGCTTGTGAGCCGCCTCTCAACCTCCCTGCTTTTAGGTTTCATCAGGTCCAGAGTGAGGCGTTCCATTTCCTGGGAAAGGTCAAAGTGTTCAGTGGTGACCACTTTGTCATCGTGGTTGACTTCCATCAACTCTGCCCAGTTGTCTGTTAACGGAAACAAGGGCGTAACTAAGCACGGTGCAAGAAAGATGCAAAACCAAAGAAGCTTCCTATATTGAACTGCATCATCTTTCTCACACACACACACGTGAACACATTTCGACGGTGAAAAATCACTCTGAACTTAGCAACAGCAGTGACGACTACAAGGGAAACCACTCACCTTCTCCTTTAAAGATGAAGCTCCGCCTCCCCCTTATCCAGCTCATGTTCTCAAAGCCCAGCAGCGTGATATCCACACGCAGTTTGGCACCACTTTTCCAAATGCGACAGACGTCATTCGGGCATATTCGGGAAACCAGGGGCACTGGAGAAGAGATGTGTACTACTGAGAAAAGCCTGAGGGCCCAGCAGAACAGTCAGGCCCTGCAAATCAGGACCCTGACTTTACTGAAAGGACAGGAGAGGCGAGGTGCCGACGGTCATACAGAACTGGGCCTGGCTCCCGTGCTTATGATACAAGAAGTCATTCTTAAAGAATGGAAGTGGACTTTCAGTTCTAGAGCTGTTTATAAAACCGCAGATCTATGCCTTGCCCAGAGAAAACGCTAAATCAATTTCTCAAGTGTGTTCTCAGTCCCAAATGAACCCGTCTTATTGACCGCCATCAGGGCTAGTGTGTGTCCATCTGGCCTCACTCCACTATACTGTCATTCCCACGAGTCACGAGCTCAGATGTCTAAAATATGCTGCTTTATCAAAACCAGAGGTCAGGGTTATTATCTTCATTAAAAAGAACTCAGATTTATAGGAGACTCTCAAGTTCTCTTCCTTCATGTACTTTTTACTTCGTTTAAATGTTTCATGGCAAATATGACTTCGTGCCTGAAAGGGAAGTCCGGAAGTGAAAATTGCTGAGGCTCTGGGAGTTGGAAGCTGTCATTAACTGATCTACAAGACACAGAAGTAGAACATCTAGGAAAATTACTGTCAGTCAATTTGCCTTACATAAGATTTTGGAGCAACGCATCCATTTTGTTAAAAAATGAGCTATTCCAATATCATCTCATCTTCTTCCTTAGAAAAACAAGTTTAAAAGAATCACATTGAACTACATAAGGAAATGAGTAACTGAATTATGATAAATCTACTTACTAAAGACTTTAGCCCCTTTAAAGTGACATTTTAAAAAAACGAATAATATGGATAAATGTCAGCCACAGGTACCAAAAGGAGGAGACAAATTGTCTATATATTCTATTGACATGCTTGGGAGAACAAGTCCCATGCGTGTGGGATAAGATTGGAAGGAACACACCTACAACAGTAAGCACTTGTGGCTTAAGTAGGACTGTGGGCGACTGTTACTCTCATCTATGCATTTCCTACTTCCATAAAAGAAAAATAAGCCTATATTCTAGCTGAACAAATTTCAAGCTCACAGCCACTCACCCCAGCTGGTGAATTCCCATTTCATCTGCACGTAAAAATCCGGAGCCTGAAGGACAAAGGTTTAAAAGAAATCACTCCTGCTATCAGAAACTAACACAACATTGTAAATGTGACTATACTCCAATAAAAATTAATTTAAAAAATAAAACAAATTACCCTTGGTACCATTAGCTAAACACAAACACAGTAAGGGTTGATAGGGTTGTTCAAAAGGGAGAGGGAGAAAGAACAGAGAAAATAAGAAGAAACCTAAATTGCAAACCCATCAGACTAAATGCCTATTTTTATATTCAGGCTGTTACTTTATCTCACTATAAAATACGTCTAGACAGTCAGTAAAGTTAACTGCAGGCGACAAGGTTGGAGGGAGATAAAAATCAAATCCGATTTAAGGGTTCAATTGGGTTCGTAGCAGTGAGGGTCACAGGCTGGTCCAAGCAAGGAGAAGGAGCGTGGACCCCACCGGTTCTACAGGGAGCTTGACTGCAAAAGGCTGTGTGTGCTGGGAAGGGTGGCGTGTTTCTCAGACCACTCCGAAACCAGGAGGGTGTGAGACATCACTGTCCCCAGGAAGCTGAGTTTTCCCTCCAGACTTTTGCCCCCCATTTTCTTCTTAAACTTCTAGAATTTGGCTTTTTGAGGTTTCACACCACCACAGTAAGCCTGTTTAGAATCATTTTCCGACCCACCATGAATTCCTATAGAAGGTTCTGGGAGAGCTACTTAAGAAACCCAAAAAGACAAGAGCTAGAAATTCCAGATTCCAAAGATGGGTGAAGTCACTCCAAGGGACAATGGACAAGAAACACGGACATGCCGTGAGGAGACGCCGGGGAAAGACAGGCCGTTAGGCATGGCCTCTGGTGCCACGGAGCAGCAGGTCATTTGTGGGCTGTCTACAAACTCCAACACAGGGTATAATTCAGGGCAGCTCACTGCTATGGACCAACACAGGAGAAAAAAAAAGTCTTTTACATGGAATTTTAAAATGGGGGGGGGGGTGACTCTAGATAAAATAAGTCATTTTCTGCTTTGTCAAATGGACAGATGACGTTTCTAGTTCCTCCTACACTGAGTTAGACAAGAAAACAAATCTATGTGATCTTTGTGCACTCAAACACACATCTATTTTAAAATCAATGGATACAACAACTTATATTTGATGGTCGGTTTCAGTGTGGTATGTAGAAAATCAATGTCTTAGGCAGGATTTAGCTTAAGTGTTAATATGTTTTTAAGACTGCTCAGATTGTCTCACAGTAAAGTTATTCCTTTTCTCAACAGAGCTGTTAATTTTTCTCAAGAAGCGTGGGAAGCTGATTTATCTAGCAAGTATCTTTGGAAGTACTTGGGGGAGCTCACTTCTGTGCTTAAACTGAGAATAAATGACGTGAAAACTGAACCGCTGGCTGCCTCAAGAATACTGCACACGACTGACCAATAAGACAGCCACTGCAAGTGACAAAGGCTATCTGAAGAATGGTAACCATCATCCCAAACAATCCAGGAGGGACTTCCCTGATGGCCTAATGACTAAGACTCCACACTCCCAATGCGGGAGGCTGGGGGTTTGATCCCAGGTCAGGGAACTAGATCCCACATGCCACAACTAAGAGTTTCCATGCTGCAACTAAAATACCTGCATGCTAGGTCGAAGATCCCACGTGCTGCAACTAAGACCCGGAGAGGTCAAATGAATATATAAATATTAAAACAAACAAAACAAACTTGAGAGCCTAGAAGTAAAATCTTAAGAAACGTCTCCAAATGTCATAGAGCCCACACCCTTTTACTCACAAGACAGATAAACTGCCCCAAAGCTAGCAACTCTAAGTTCAGGCAATGGATTAGAAGTCACAAAATACTAATGGCTAGAAGTGACAGAGGTGTCAAGGAGAGTTGCACACAGACTTCTGAGCTTCAACAGGCCCTGAAAATCCCCAGACAGTAACAAAGTTCATTATAATTTCCCCAAGATGACCTGAGCTCAGGATGCTACTGTTAAGAAAACAGGCAGCTAGACAAATTAATTGCCTGATGTCCATTTGTCTTTAGTTCTAACTTTTAAATAGCACTTAAAAGAGTCGGTCTAGTGACCTGGAAACATACTTTGTGAGAGACATCATACATTTAACAGATCACAAAAGCAAGAAATTACGCTATTTGGTATTCAATGCATCGTTTTCACAATCCTTAAAACTGTTTGGGAAGGCGCACAAGGATGTCAAACTGTCCACGGCTGCTGTGTCAGCATTCAACTCCACTGATGGCGCTGCCAGATTTTATGGCTACCTCGAGAATTTTCTGGAGCAGCTCCGGCACTCCCTCAAGGGCCATGGACGTGTTGTGGAAGTCCCGATGCTGAAGGACCGTGTACACCATCTCGGGGTCACCGGTGCTCACAGCCTCGTGCAAAACTGGAAGGCAAAAAGATGTAATCTGATCACCCTGTATTCTCATACTTACTCACAAATTCCAAAGCCAGCTTGAAAAGTATCTCTCTGGATCGAAGGCCAATAATTTCTTTAAAGTGGGACAGAGGCTCCAGCCCCACCCAATCTTCAGGATCACGACTACTTACTTTAACCCCTACCTGACTGAGCAGAGAACAGAGTACTCTCAGCCTCTTGAGCAAACCTGCCATTATTCCCTTTCCCCGGTTTCTTACTACTGACTCTGAGATCCTGACGGTGTCTTCAGAGCTGCTTCCATTGTGTGATCACACAGCTGTGGAGATGGGCGGGCAGGTTGTGTGTATTCTTGCTCAGTCGACCCCAGATTACTCGGATCAGTAGTACGAGAGCTTGCAGAACAAGTGTTGTTGTTTCATTGCTACGTTGTGTCTGACTCTTCACAATTCCATGGACTGCAGCACTCCAGGCTCCTCTGCCCTTCAGTGTCTCCTGGAGTTTGCTCAAATTCATGTCCATCGAGTCAGTGATGCTATCAACTATCTCATCTTCTGCCACCCTCTTCTCCTTCTGCCCTCAATCTTTCCCAGCATCAGAGTTTTCCCAAATGAGTTGGCTTTTTGATCAGGTGGCCAAAGTATTGGAGCTTCAGCATCAGTCCTTCCAATGAATATTCAGGGTTGATTTCCTTTAGGACTGACTGGTTTGATCGCCTCAAAGTCCAAGGGAGTCTCAAGAGTCTCAAAACAAGTGAAGTGCCAGGATTTCACTGGAAAAGGATACTACTTTCAGCTATAACTTTTTTTTTTGGCCGGTGGGTGGGGTGGGGTGGTGAGATATGACCTTTATTTAGCTTATCCACCACATTTTTTCTTTTGGTACAGAAAAAATGTTTGTGCCAAGCCAAATGTTTGTTACTATAATTTCTACATCACAATTAAAATCCAAACAGTTTTTCAAAAACAGTTAACTCAATCAAAACCCACTACTTCAGAATCAATAGCTTCTTTGAAGCCACAGTAACACTTAAACATGGTTAAGACTTGAATACAGAAATTTGGCTTGTTGGAAAGCTAATTAAGCTTCCAACTTGCTCAAACAGAATTACAAAAAAGGCAAAACTGTCTTACTCCCAGGGATACAGTCCACTGGAATCACCAACACTAGATAGCTGTCAGGGTATTTAGAGTCCGGAGATAATAAGGAATCCAGGCTTCCTTTAGACAGTCTTCTGTTATCCTCTCTTCCCAGAGATTTGTGGGTGTGGACTGACACCACCACCAGCCACTGTAGAGTCCAATTCTTCATCTCCACGAATAGCAAGTTGCAAGTGATGAGGCGTAATACATTTTACCTTCAAGTCTTCCGACGCATTTCCTGCCAATTCAAGTACCTCTGTGGTGAGGTACTCCAGGAGGGCTGTGCTACACACAGCGGCAGTCACGTCCACACGTCCATGGCTGGTGGTCCTAGATTCTAGGTATGGATGAATACGGTCCCCCAGGAACTGCAGACTGGCTCTCTGTGAATGAGAAAGCGCCTTTGTGTTGGCTTTTCCAGAGTCCCTCCCAGCCTTACCGTCAGCCATTTCAACAAGCAAGGCAGAGAAAGGACTAGTCAGACACCCAGCGAGAGCCCGCCGCCTACTCCTTCGTCACATGGCGATTCAAACTGCCTATCATTTCTTTCTGATTGTCTATCATGATGGCTTTGCTGGAGTTACCGCCACGCTCCTCGGGGGAAACCGGGGCTCGCACTCATGTCTGGTGCACTGAGAGCTGCTTTC
The DNA here is from genome assembly GCA_006410635.1 of Cephalophus harveyi. Lineage (NCBI taxonomy): Eukaryota > Metazoa > Chordata > Mammalia > Artiodactyla > Bovidae > Cephalophus > Cephalophus harveyi. The sequence continues at coordinate 297,042 of SJYT01024469.1, forward strand.
TGGATGAGGAGTCACCCCCTACCCTGCGCCCAGGACACAAGTGGGGCCATTGTGCTGCAGACAAGCCAGCGGTCTCCGAGGCTCTCAGCTCCTTCCCCAGCCCCAAGTCCCCAGAGAGACAGAGGTCAAGATAAAGATGACTCTGAGGACAGTGAGGACTGAGGCTACCCTTTATTCGAAGAGAGAAAACAAAATGGAAGGCTTTATGTTATTTCGCAAGTACACTTGCCTGTCCAACCCTCACGATTTTCCTTTGTCACATCTGCTTTATGTCGGAGCAGGACTCTGGCAGATTCCAAATGTCCCAAAGAAACAGCAAGATGCAACAAGGTGCGACCTCGAGGATCCAGGGCCTCCACGTTCTGTAAAGTAAACACTAGCATGTATGTAACTGGATATATATAACTGGACACAAAAACGTGGAAAGGAGTTTCAGAGGCTAATAGTAAGTACAGAAATTAAAAATAGTATTTGCACACTCAAGACAGCAGTATATGGGAAAAACAAATGCTTACAAGTGGGCACGAACTGAAATGTGACTCTGGGGGCTATAAATAAAGGTGACAGTTACTGAGTTCCTTTTTCTATAAAGTTAAGAGCCTCATAAATAAACACCGGCTACAGGCCTCCGATCATTAAACACAACCCGAAGCACTACAGCACTCAAATTAAGTCTAAATAAGGCTAAGGGCTTGCATGGAAACACAGCCACCCCGTGGTGTGGAACGTGGGGGATTTCTCCAGCACATCTCAGCACTCAAGTCCAGAACAGGAAGTGCTAGGACTTTAATCAAAACTGAAAGTACAGAAGATAATTTGGGTCAGAATAAAAGTACGTTCTCTAGGTGGATTCCCACCAAAACACCACTCTTGTTAATGTGTGTTGAGCTCCAAGTGCCCCGAAGTGGCAGCATCCATGGGTCCCACATACAATGAGCGTGATCCACCAGGCACGCGTGTGGACGCGGATAAACATCCATTTGGCTTCTACTCTTCATCCCTATTCTGGTCCTCCCTCCAGCACCTGCACTGGGGTCCAGGGCTCCGTCTGAATGGGTCAGTGCTGCCTTCCAGAGACAGCTCTGAATGTTCTTCCAAGGATACAAGAAACTTCCATGGGGTTGTTTCTTTATTTTCCAATAAAAACCTTTAAGGGGACTCCCCTGGTGGTCCAGTGGTTGGGAATCTGCTTGCTAATGTATGGGACACGGGTTTGATCCCTAGTCCAGAAGATCCCACGTGCTGCGGAGCAACTAAGCCTGTGAGCCACAACTACTGAACCCGTGGACCACGACTCTGAGCCCTTGCTCCCCAATAAGAGAAGCCACAGAAATAAGAAGCCTGCACATCTCAATGAAGGGTAGCCCCTACTACTAGAAAAAAGAGCCTGTGTGCAGCAATGAAGACCCATCACAGCCCCAAATCACGAGACTGCTTGCTTAGAAAATGTGCTCGATGTTGATGTGCAACGCTAGTGGTGGGACAGCCTCCAGAGAGACCCAGGACAAGCCGCCGTCGGCCCCAGGAGAGGAAGGCAAGCAGGACCGTGGGTAAACGGCCGCCATCCAGCAGCTACCCGACCGCCCTGTTTTGCTAACTGTATCACGGCCATCGTGAAGTGAAGACAGACTGGTATCAAAGAAAAATAGAAGTGGCTGAAGACATCTTGCTAAGTGAACATGTCTCCTCCTGGACCAACTCCAGGCCTCAGTCTTCTCTCAGGTGCTGAAATGCTATCACGTCTCCTAGAATAGGGCCCACACCACCTCCTGGGCTTCCCTGACTTTTCCAACGGGATGGCCTGTTTATCTCACTAGAGAATTCCAAAAAGCAGGGTCTGAATCTTATATTTCTTAGCTTCTGCCACCTTAGTCTCTAATTTGCATTAAATCATTGTTCTTTTTTTTTCTTTTAAGTAATGTGACTTAAAACTATTAACTGAGCTGAAGTTTAGCAGGAAAGAAAGACTTGGCAAATTCATTCTTCTCTTTCCCGTCTGTTATAGATGATGCTTTCTTACTCAACAAGTTTTATGTACTACATGAAAGGTGTTAGGGTTAGCATGCTGCCAGACACAGGAGATGCTTAACAATATTTACCAGGCAAAAGGGGAAACTACTTACTTTAATTCACACCCTAGAACAAGGCCAACATCTGGGACTAAGAAGTAAGGCTCAAGTTTCTGGGCCACTAGATATGATGTATACAATCAAATTCAAATAGATTAACTTTTTTCTATTTTTGACTACAGGGCAGAGGTGGGGCAACTGTATGTCTGAGGCCCATAGCTGCACACTTTGCATAGATAATTATAACCGTGCAGGGCCTCCTCTGCCCCTCCTTCTCATCTGAAAGGAGATAAGGGAGGAAAAATGATATATTATAATGACAGTGTGATTTAAAACAATGGGTGAATAACGATTAGAGTGAAAACTGGGTGGCGGGGGGAAGAAAACCAACAGAGAAATATCAACAAAACCAAAAGTTGGCTCTTGGAAAATATCAACAAAATTGGCAAACTTTTGGCTAGACAGACCAAAAGAAAAAAAAGAGAGAAGATTCAAGTTACCAAAATCAGGAGTGATATAGGGGATATTACTATCCCCTCTACAGAAATAAGAAGTATTATAAATGACTACTATGAACAACTGTATGCCAACGAATGAGAACTTGGATGAAAGGCACATATTCCTAGGCAGCCACAAGCTAGCAAAACTCACTTAGGAAAAAACCAGAAAATGTGAAAAAGGTTATAACAAGTAAGAAGACTGACTCAGTAATTTTACAGTTTCCCAGGGGGGAAAAAACCTCAGACCCAGAATGGCTTCACTGGTGAATTCTACCAAACTTTCAACATATAATTCCAATTCTTCACAAACCCAAAAACAGAAGAAGAAAGAAAACCTCCCAACTCATTTTATAAGCCCAGTATTATGCTGATGACAAACAAATCACACAAGAAAGACAACCACAGACTAATATCTCTTATGACTATAGATACAAAAGTCCTCAACAATATTTTAGCAAAATAAATTCAATAATATATGAAAAGGGTTATTGTACACCATGACCAAGTGAGTTTATCCCACAAATGCAAGAGTGGCTTAACACCCAATAATCAATTAATGTAACACATCATATTTATAGAAAAAAATAAAAAACAGATGACCATCTCAATAAATGCATGCTGTGGTCTGAATGTGAAGTGTCCACCCAAAATTCATATGTTGACATCCTAACCTCCAAAGATGACGGCATTAGGAAGTGGGGCCTTTGGGAAGTACTTAGATCATGAGAGTGGAGCCCTCATGAATGGAATAAGCATCTTTAGAAAACAGGCTCCAGAGCTTGTGAAGCCTCTCCCACCAAGTTAGGGCACTGTGAGGAGATACATGCTGTGGACCAGGAGGAAAGCCCTCCCCAGACACTACCCAAACCCATGGCCCCATGATCGGGGACTGCCAGGCGCCAGGACTACATAGATTCCTACTGCTCATAAACTGCCCACGTCACGATTGTTTGTTACTGCAGCCAAAACGGACTGAGATGGGGCAGAAAAAGCATTTCACAAAATCCTACACCCCTCATGATCAAAAAAAACCCCAAACATTCAACAAACTAGGAATGAAGGGCATTTCCTCAAACATCATCCATCTATGAAAAACCCACAGCTAACATCATACTTAACAGTGAAAGAATGGATGCTTTCCCCCAAGATAAGAAATAAGACAGGGATGTTCTCTTCATCATATCTATTAGACATTGTACTAGAGGTTCTAACCAAGGCTATAAGGCAAGAAAAAGAAAGAAAAGGCATCTGAAGAAAATGTAAAACTGTTTCTACTCATAGACAACATGATCTCACATATAGGAAATCCTAGGAAATCCACTTAAAAAATATTAGAACTAATGAGTTCAGCAAGTTGTAGGCTACAACAGCAATGTAGAAAAACTCAATTGTATATTTATACATTTGTAACAACTCAAAAGTGAAATAAAAAAAATTCCATTTATAATGACATTGAAAAGAATAAAACATTTATAAATAAGTAACAAAAGAAGTATAAACCTTCTTTTGAAAACTATAAAGCATTGTTGAAAGAAATAAAGATCTAAATAAATGGAAAAACATCCCATGTTCGAAGTTCAGAAGAGATACTATTCTAACATGTCAAAACTCCCTAAACTGAGCTACAGAGTCAATGCAATCTCCATCAAAATTCCAGCTTATTTCTTGCAGAAATGAACCAGGTGATACTAAAATTCTTAAGGAAATTCAAGGGACACAGAACAGCCAAAATCATCTTGAAAAAAAGAGTAAAATTTGAGAGATCGCACTTTCCAATTTCAAAACTTACTACCCAAAGCTACAGCAATCAAGACTGTGATACTGGCAAAAGGGTAGACAGATAAATCAGTGGAACACAATTTAGAGCCCAGAAATAAACGGATACACTTATGGCCAATTGATTTTCAACAAGGGTGCCAAAATAATTCAATTGAGAAAGAATAATCTTTTCCACAAATGATGCTTGAACGACTAGATACCAACATGCAAAGCAAGAATGAAGTACTGTACAGACTAAATGCCAAAATCAGCTCAGAGTTGCTCATAAACATGAATGTAAGATATGAAACAACAAAACTCTTAGAGGAAAACATGCAATTATATTTGTGTGACCTTGTGTTAAGCAAAATTTTCTAAGATACAACACCAAAAGCATAAGAGGCCAAAGAAAATATAGGTAAATTATACTCGGTCTAAACTGAAAACTGTTGTACTTCAAACGGTATAAAGAAAGTAAAAAGGCAACCCGAAGACAAGGAGAAAATGTTTGTAAGTCATATACTTATTAAGGGGCTAGTATTTAGAATATGGGAGCTTCCCAGGTGGCCCTAGGGGTAAAGAACTCGTCTGCCAGTCAGGAGACACAAAAGACACGTGTTTAATCCCTGGGTCGGGAAGATCCCCTGAAGGAGGGCATGGCAACCTACTCCAGTATTCTTGCCTGGAGAATCCCATGAACAGAGGAGCCTGGCAGGCTACAGTCCATGAGGTCGCAAACAGTCGGACACAAGAGAGGCAACTTAGCATCTGGAATATATGAACTCTAACTACCCATGAATAAAAAGACACATGATCCAGTTTTAAAACAGGCAAGGGATTTAAAGACACTTTTTCAAAGAAAATATGCCAATGGCCAACAGCACATGGAAGATGCTCAAATAACTAATCGTTGTGCTGTGCCATGCTTACTTGCTCAGTCACGTCAGACTCTTTGTGACCCCATGATCTGTAAGCCGCTCTGTCCATGGGGATTCTCCAGGTAAGAATACTGGAGTAGGTTGCCATCCCCTCCAACAAGGGATCTTTTTGACCCAGGAATCAAACCCAAGTCTTCCGCATTGCAGGCGGATTCTTTACCATCTGAGCCACCAGGGAAGCCCAAGAATACTGGAGTGGGTAAACTCGATGGATATGAATCTGAGTGAACTCCGGGAGTTGGTGATAGACAGGGAGGCCTGGCATGCTGCGATTCATGGGGTCGCAAAGAGTTGGACACGACTGAGAGACTGAACTGAACTGAACCTATCCCTCCTCTAGGGGATTCTCCTGACCCAGGAATGGAACCAGGGTCTCCTGCATTGCAGGCAGATTCTTTACCAGCTGAGCTACCAGGGAAGCTTAGGGAAATGCAAATCTAAGCCACAATGAGATAATACTTCACATCCATTAGGATGGCTACAATCAAAAGGACAATAACAAGTATTGACAAGGACGTGGAAAAACTAGGACCATTATACATTAAGGTAAGGTAAGGTAAGTCACTCAGTCGTGTCAGACTCTTTGCGACCCCATGGACTGTAGCCTACCAGGCTCCTCCCTCCATGGGATTCTCCAGGCAAGAGTACTGGAGTGGGTTGCCATTTCCTTCTCCAGGGGATCTTCCCGACCCAGGGATGGAACCCGGGTCTCCCGCATTGCAGGCAGACCTCTGAGCTTTGACCTCTGAGCCAGTGCAGTCAAACTGAAAAAACAGTTGGCAGTTCCTCAAAAAATTAAACACAGAATTACTATTAATATAAGACCCAACAAGTCCTCTTATAGGTGTTTACCCAAGAAAAATAAAAACATATAGTCACACAAAAACCTGTACACATAAGCAGAGCAGCATTATTCATAATAGCCCAAATGTCCATCAACTGGCTAAGGAATAAACAAAATATAGCATACACACACACACACACACACACTCAGGAACACTATTCAGCCATTAAAAGGAATGAAGTATTAACATCTCCCACGGCATGGATGAACACTGAAAACATCATGTTAGGTTAAAGAAGCCACACACAAAAGGCCACGTATTATATGATTCCATTCAAAAGAAATGTCCAGAAGAAGCAAATCTATAGATGTATCAAACTGCTTCATGTTGCCTGGGGCTGAAGGGTTGGGGGGAAATAGGGAAGGACAGCTAGTGGGTGTGGGGTTTCTTTCGGGGGTGATGAAAATGTTCTGGAATGTGACTGTGATGACAGTTGCACAACTCAGGGAAATACACGAAAAACAGTGAGTACTACAGTTAACGGGAGAACTGCATAAGGGAACTGAATCTCAATAAAGATGTTTAAAAACCAACCTATGTATGTGTTTTATGTAACGCATAAATCTAATCTACGATCTATATGCTCTTTGACTAGTTGCCTAACTCCTCTTGAGCTTCAGTATGCGCACTTGTAAAACGGGAACAATAAGAACAAACAAAAAAACAAAACCCACCTATCTTACAAAAGTCTTACAAGGGTAAACCTCAGGGCAAGCTCTTAGAAGAGTCAGCTCTTATGATTATACACCTACACTACATTGCTTCACATAAGCTGTCACTTTCTCCCTAAAAGGGATTTATTCAAATTTCCTTACAGCTAATAAGGGAGCTGAGGGTCCTCAACTAATGACATGAGTTGAGTTAGCAAGAGCTCAGAATTTCACTGGAATTCACTGTCACAGCCGATCATTTAAGTTTTTCCTTTAAGTTTATCCAATGATAAGCTGTACCAAATTAAAACTGCCACCCTCCCAACCTAGACAGTATATTCAAAAGCAGAGATATTACTTTGCCGACTAAGGTCCGTCTAGTTAAGGCTATGGTTTTTCCTGTGGTCATGTATGGATGTGAGAGTTGGACTGTGAAGAAAGCTGAGCGCCGAAGAATTAATGCTTTTGAACTGTGGTGTTGGAGAAGACTCTTGAGAGTCCCTTGGACTGCAAGGAGAGCCAACCAGTCCATTCTGAAGGAGATCAACCCTGGGATTTCTTTGGAAGGAATGATGCTGAAGCTGAAACTCCAGTACTTTGGCCACCTCATGCGAAGAGTTGACTCATTGGAAAAGACTCTGATGCTGGGAGGGATTGGGGGCAGGAGGAGAAGGGGACGACAGAGGATGAGATGGCTGGATGGCATCACGGGCTCGATGGACGTGAGTCTGAGTGAACTCCGGGAGTTGGTGATGGACAGGGAGGCCTGGCGTGCTGCGATTCATGGGGTCGCAAAGAGTCGGACACGACTGAGCGACTAAACTGAACCTAACCCTCTTAACGATCATAGTGCCCCCCCAAAGAAGAAAAGGCGCGAGATTTCTCCATGTCTCCTTATGTGCTAATTTTTAAGCCCACCAACTCTTCTCATCCAAGCCCTCTTTGGTAGCCTGCTGTTGTGCAGCTGAGTGCGGGCTTCAGTGTCTGACAGCAGGGTCCACTTCTGGGTCCCTCACTAGCCTCGAGGGACCCACTCTGAGTGGCGCACAGTCAGAACTTTGGAAACTATCACAGGTACCTCCTGGGGGGAAGGCCTCAGGCAAGAGGCTGCTAACTAGCCCTCCCTTTGCTTGAGAGAGTCAACCACCCTCATTCCTGTGCGCTCTCTGACGGCCCTGGTCCTCTGTGGCCAGCCGGGGCCTGAGCTGGTTCTCCCACCCCAAGTCCTGGGGAGGTATAGATGCGTGCCTGGTTTCGAAGACTGACTGAGCCCGAGGGCTGAGGAGGAGCACCTGAGAGCAGGCTCCAGGCTCTTTCCCTTGGATCCAAGGCTCTGGCTCAGGGCGGGCCTCCAGCCAACAGGCACTGGCTGGAATGAGTGCCTGGTGGCCTCACCCAGCCTTGTCCCAGGCTGCGATGAGAACCCTGGGTGGTTCTAGTCAGGCTCTGAGCACTGCCTAGAAGTCCTCTTTTGCCCAGATTTTGTGCTTTCACTGCTGGCTCCCTACAGGGCTGGCCCTGGAGTCAGGCCTCATCTGCCACCCTCTACCCCACTTGATCCCACAGGGCTTTCCCTCCTCTGCTAAGGTGCACAGACTGTCCTTTGCATCTGTCCCCTTAAATTTTCATTCATTCTCCCAGCATCGGCAGGAAGGCTGAAAGATGTTTAACAGATCTCTCTGGCTAAGTGACAAATGACATAACCAGAACACAAATCATTTCAACTGCACCGACCAACTTTAAGGCCCCACTGAATATTAAAGCTGATGGGTTAAGAGGCACTTAATAAAGTGCCTCGGTTGAGTAAACGTTGAAAGCTTGAAACAATCTCATCTCTGGTGAAGTTATACAAGCAGTGAACTACGGCTAAATGAACAAGACACGGTGGGACTGGGGCTGACTCACACACATTCAGAAACATGTGCTTATTCTTCTTCATCTGGATAAACTTGATTCTTTCTGTGCTGCTGTTCCTAGAACAAAATAAAAATTCTTACAGCTACCAGTGTGCCTGCTCCATGTCTCACTCGTGGGATGGAAAGAATGAAGAACCGACTGCAGAAAAGTACTGGCATACAAAGCCCTAAGTGAAACAGCTGGCTTTACTGCTGGGGTGATGGGAATTTTTTGTTTTTAATTATGCAGCCAATACGGGTTCCCTGTAGAAAAGCTGGAACATACATAAAAGGAGCTACATTCCCAGGATGATGATGACATTACCAGCAGCAGCTACGGTAAATGTACTGCTTCCAGGTACCCTGGGCCCGCACCTTCTGATCTGTTCCCTTCCTCTTTCGCCAGAATCCTGAAATGGAGGCACTTTTACCAAAAGAAGGAATGCGGGAGGGTTAAGAATACAGGATTCTTATTCTGTGAGAGTGACTTCCTCAGGGTTGACATCTTGGTTTGACGACTTGGCAAGCAGGTGACTGAACCTCTCCACCTCTGTTTGCTCATCTGTAAAGTGGGAATCACACAAGCGCTAACCCCTGGGGACTGATGTGAGAATTAAATCTAAAACTGCACATAAAACATTTTAAGGGACTTCCCTGGCAGCCCAGTGGTGAAGACTCCATGCTTCCAATGCAGGGTGTGCAGGTAGGTTTGATCCCTGGTAGGGAAACTAAGATTCCACATGCAGTGCAGTGTGGCCAAAAATATATATATGTATATATATGTATGTATGTAAGTATATGCATTTTTTACCTACAGTATAACACAGGGAACTCTGCTCAATGTTAAGTGGCAGCTGGGATGGGAGACAAGTCTGAGGAAGAATGGACACATGTATATGTATGGCTGAGTCCCTTTACTGTCCACCTGAAACTATCACAACATTGCTAATCAGCTATACTCCAATATAAAAGAAAAAGTTAAAACAAACCAAAAACAACAAAAACATTTCAGCACAGTGCCTGGCAAAATAGTAAGCGTTTCATGTTAATGCTCTGCATTTTGACAGCTCATAAACTGGTTTGTTAAGGGTAAATTAAGCACCCAAGCTAACAACTTAACCAGTATTAGTACTGGCCATTAACCTAACTGCCTCCAAGGCAGAGGAGTAGATAGCTATTTCATAATTAACAGAGGATCTCAATAAATGTGAAAGCAACAAAATATCCCCTGCCTTGTGTTTTAATGGTATCAATGATCAACTTTTTGATCCCGAAGCAGTTGCATAATTCACAAGACCCAGATAAAAATCAATATGCAAGGCCCCTTCTTCAAAAGAAAAAAGTAAGACTTTCCAGATGATGACAACAGAGCATTGAACCAAGCATAAGCCACTTCTGAGGACAGGGCCCTGTGCAACTGTCGAGCCTGCACACCCGTGAAGCCAGCCCCATCTCCACCCCTTCAATGGCCAAAGTTTCAGGATTGCAATTGGACTGCGTGGTCACGACAGTCCAACTTCCACAGTCAAGATGTTTTTCTGAATACACTTCAACTATCTCTCCCCCAGAGAAAACAGAATCTTGTGACATGATCTACAGTTACAATAGATAACAAGGTCAAAACCAAATAATTAGCACAGATGCGTATTCTTTCTTGACCTCCTTGATACTCGAAGGCACTAAGGATCAATGTATTCCAGGACTACTTTGCTGCAAAATTAGAATTCGCTAATCACCTGTGTCCTTAATGTTTTTCAAGGTAAGAGGCACAGAGAACTTTCGATGAACATTTCTATCACAAGTTGCAGGAAAAAGAAATAATTCAACCATGCCACATTTTATTTAGATTACAAACCAAGACTCTGTTCTTATCGACTGGGTTTTTCTATAAAGAAAGACGGTGCCTCGTTTTAACTCTCTTCCTCACCTCCCATGAACAGAAGGCCTGCTGTTTTCTGAAATTGGTATTGAACATGTGTGTGGTTCAATGATGATGTTGAACCACTCTATCAGATAGGATTTTAGTTTTGTGACTTTCCTTGTACTTTATCTCAATATTTCACAAGAAGCTGTGAGGCTCCGATACTGAGGAAGTACAGAGGCAAAACACAGCAGGCCTAAAAGTAAAGACTGTCTGGTCATTTTTAAAGTGTCTAAGGTGAGACTCGGGGAAGGCAATGGCACCCCACCCCAGTACTCTTGCCTGGAAAATCCAACGGACGGAGGAGCCCTGTGGACTGTAGTCCATGGGGTCGCTAAGAGTCGGACACAACTGAGCGACTTCACTTTCACTTTTCACTTTCATGCATTGGAGAAGGAAATGGCAACCTACTCCAGTGTTCTTGCCTGGAAAATCCCAAGGATGGGGGAGCCCAGTGGGCTGCCGTCTATGGGGTCGCACAGAGTCGGACACTACTGAAGCGACTTAGCAGCAGCAGCAGCAGCAAGGTGAGACTTAAAGCCGAGAAGAAAACGATGGCGGGTTCCCTCTGAGCTATGTCTAGTAAGAGAAAGGGAATTGAATCATCAGGTATACTGTGATGCCTAACTGTTGAATCATTTACTCTGGGGGCATGATCTAATTAGGAACGAGGACTCTTATGACAAAAGTTTATTCTGTGTGGACAGAGAATTTAAAAGAAAAAAGGGCAGCTTTTGACTTCCAGTGGGTGCTCAACAGACTTAAAAGAAAGATGGCAGAGTACAAGAACACACTTAGGGCTTCCCTGGTGGCTCAGTGGCAAAGGATCCGCTTGCCAGTGCAGGAGACGTGTGTCAGATCCCTCATCAGGGAATATCCCACATGCCGCGAAGCAGCTAAGCCTGGACTCCACAACTACAGCCCAGAAGCTGCAAATACTGAGCCCACCTGAGCCGCAACTGCTGAAGCCCACTTGCCTAGAGCCAGTGCTCTGCAACAAGAGGAGACACCGCAATGAGTAGGCCCCACTCACCACAACTAGAAAAAAGCCCGGGCGGCAGTGAAGATCCAACACAGCCAAAAAGAAAGAACACACTTAGCAGTAACTGAGTGGCGGGGGGTGGGGTGGGGGGGATGCTGACCTTGCTCAATTTTTGCAAATCAGAAGAAAACCAATGCCCTCTTTCCTCTAAAATCTCTTGACAATTAGAGCATCAAATTTGAGCCATTCAAAAACCAGAACTTTAATACACTAGATAAAATGAAGTCAACCAGAACAGTTACACAAGGTAATTACAAGTCTCTATCTTAACTCCTTGGTGCTTCCCTGGTGGCTCAAACTTAAAGAATCTGCTTGCAAGGCAGGAGATTCAGGTTCGATCCCTGGGTCGGGAAGATCCCCTGGAGAAAGGTATGGCCACCCACTCCAGTGTTCTTGCCTGGAGAATTCCATGGACAGGAGTCTGGCGGGCTACAGTCCATGAGGTCGCAAAGAACTGGACACGACTGAGCGACTAACACACACACACACATCCTAACTGCTAAGTCTGTCGGTTTGTAACTTGAGGGTACCAATACCTCCCAGAATCACTGTGCTGCTCTGAAGACAGGGTTTCTCAAGCAAGATGTTACTGACATTTTGGGAAAGACAAATCTTAACTGGGGAGGGGGATGTCTTACACACGTGTGTCTTACAGGATACTGAGCAGCCTCTGTGGCCCTCTACCCATTAGATTCCAGTAACACCCACTCCCGTGTGTAACAAACAAAAATGTCTCTATTAATTACCAGATGTGTGAGATGAGGGAGTTCCAACTGAGAACCCCTGCTTATAAAGCTGGGAATAAATAAAAAAGGAATCAAAGCACTTTAGAACAGGAAGTGATTTTAAGGATGCTGTACACCAGCGATTCTCAAACTTTGGTGTCTATCAGCCTCCCTGGGGAGCTTTCCCTGGGCATCACCCCAGACCTATTGGTAACAGTCAAGGACAGAATTTGCCCACATGGGTATCAACACCCTCANAAAGCTGGGAATAAATAAAAAAGGAATCAAAGCACTTTAGAACAGGAAGTGATTTTAAGGATGCTGTACACCAGCGATTCTCAAACTTTGGTGTCTATCAGCCTCCCTGGGGAGCTTTCCCTGGGCATCACCCCAGACCTATTGGTAACAGTCAAGGACAGAATTTGCCCACATGGGTATCAACACCCTCATTCCACAAAGAAGAGGACGTGGGCCAAGAGAGGGAAAATGCCTTGCCCAAGGTCACAGGGCAAGTCAGAACCTGGGCTCCAAATCCAACCAAGCCCTTCCTGACAAAAAGAATGGGTGGGGTGAGAGGTGTGTGTTGCTCACACATTTTGGAGAAAGGCAAGAATAATTGGTTAAGACGGTGCACGCTGGAACCAGTTGGCCAGAGTTACAATCTCGATTTGGTGTTTATTAGGTAAGCGACCTTGTGCAAGGGACATAATCTCTGAGCGCCTCAGTTTCCTTCTCTGTAAAACGAAAGGATAGTACCTACCTCCTAGGGCTGCTAGAAAGATTAAGAGGGAGAATGTATATAAAACCTTCGACACACGGCCTGGCACACATTAAACACTCAGTACACATCCTGCTGTTATTATTACTGTCCCTCGATTGCTGAGCGGAAGGGGACGGCGGTGCCCCGTCCCCTTCCCCAGAGGGCTGGAGATGGGCTCAGGGAGCCGTTACGATCCCCGACTCCCCGGCTCCTATCGCCGGGGTAAGACCCTCGCCTCGCCCCCTCACCTGGTCCCGCAGCTCCTTCTCCAGCTGCCGGTAGTCGTTGTTCCAGACCAGGAGGTGCAAGGGGAAGTCGCCGCTAGCGTCGCGGGGCGAGGACATGGCGAGGGAGGCCACAGACGGGCCCTCACCGCCCGCTTGCCCAGCCTCAGCCCCCGGTGGGGGTCTCCGGCGCCCACCCGCCGGCCGGCCGACGAGCGAAAAGAACCAGGCGAGCGAGCGAGGGGGCGCGGTACGCGATCCGCCGGCCTGGCGGGACGGGTGCAGGGCACGCGCGGGAGGTCGGGGGTCGCGGGCCGGGTCGGGGACGGGGGTCGGCCGCGCCCACCCCGCGCCCCGCGGCGCTCCCGCCCGCGCTGACAGCTCGCGAACCGACTTCTGCGGGCCGAACTGCCCCAAACAGGGAAGTGCGGGGAGCGGACCACCGCGCGCCGCGGCGCGGGGGGAGGCGAGGCTAGCCACCCGGGCCGGGGTCCGCCCGACCTCACCCACCTCCAATCCCATACCGGGAATCAGAGCATCATCCCGAAAACAGAAATAAAACTCTCTGGCTTAGCCTAGGATCTCGACCTGACAAACTCGATCTAGCCTTTATCATCCCCTTTACTCCTGCCCCAGGTCCCTCATATGGTTCGGTCCACAACTGGGCCTCTTCCATCGGCTCTGCGGTCGGGGGGGTGTGTGTGTGTGTGACAACAGGCTCCTGGACCAAACCATTCTAGTTCCTGACTCTCTTGCAGCCTTTTTGGACCTGGGCAGATGCTGCCACGATTGGTCAGGAGCCATTTTGGAAGTGGGCAACACCAACCAATTTTCAAGTAGGCATCATAAACTCTTGGAGAAGTGGGGTTAAGTAGTTGCCCCATAAGAGGATGGTTCTAGCTCAGAGCTTCTCAACTTCAGCACATTTTGAACCACATAAATTTACTTGTTTTTGCTGTTCTCGTAACTCTAATTCTTTTATTTTTTACTTTGGATTTATTTTTAGTTTTTATACAGTTTTAAAAAGTTGCTTTCCATTTACAGTTTTTACTAAATATTGGTTATATTCCTGGTATTGTACAATACATCCTTGAGTCTATGTTACACCCAGTGGTTTGTGCCTCCCACTCCCAACACTTATATTACCCCTCTCTCCACTGGTAAGGACTAGTTTGTTCTCTGTGAATCTGCTTAGTTTTTGTTATGTTTACAACTTTGATGTCATTTTTAGATTCCACATGTAAGTGATATCATACTGTATTTGTCTTCCTCTATCTTATTTCACTTAGTATAACGCCCTCAAAGTCCATCCTTGTTGCTGCAAATGGCGAATTTTCATTCTTTTTTTATGACTGAATAGAATACCATTGTAGAATGCTACATACTGAGGAAACGTACTGCAACATAATAAAGACTGTATAAGACAAACCCACAGCTAACATCATACTGAAGGGTGAAAAGCTGAAAGCATTTCCTCTGAGATCAGGAGCAAGGATGCCCACTTGCATCACTTTTATTCAACATAGTTTTGGAAGTCCTAGGCACAACAATCAGAAGAAAGAGAAATAAAAGGAATCCAAATTGGAAAGGAAGATAGGAACCACATAATACTTTATGTGGGGATGTTGGGCAGAATCCCCACCGTTTCTACCCACTAGATGACAGTAACACTCCCACCAAAATGTCTCCAAATGTCCCCTGGAGGAGAAAAATTCATACTCCCACCCCTCCACTTTGAGAAGCACTCTTCTGCCTCAGCTCCAGACTGAGTTATGATTCAGAGTTACCTAAGTTGCTGGTTTATTCCACATACGAGTGTCCTTTCTTTTTTAATTTGGGGTTATGGCCGTAAGGACTAATAGATAATACTTACACTTGACCACAGTCAGCCAAACTTAAGTTCATTCTTTGGGTTTCAACCGAAGACAGTATAGTTCCTTGATTCAATGAAGAACCAAGTCAACTCACGGCTGCTCGCCAGCCTGAGCTTTCTGCACAGCTGTCTACAACTAGATCACATAGCCAGGCAAAGTTATTTGATGAATCCTGAAAGCATATTCTCTGCCTTCTCTGCTTGTGGACGTCAGCTTTTCAGATGCCTGCAACAACAGCTGTTCAAGAATCCTGGCCTAATCTTTTCTCCACACATGTTGAGGCCAGAAGATTTGTGAGTCTGTGAACCAAAACAGGATGCAGGAGCATCAGGAATGAACCCAGAGGCTCTAATTGTGGAATGTGTGGGATTTATGTGGTTATGACCACATCACACATTTATAAAAATGGAGAGATGAACCAAAGACCAGTGCTCCTGAGACCCCTTCCAGGACTTCTTATCCTTTCAGAAGTCTTGGGCAATTTAATCCTCTGCCTTGTCATCTTTCCATATTTATTGAACATTTCTCTTAATTTATTAGTGAAAAAACTCCACAATGGCTGCTCACGAGTACCTGGAGGTCAAGACAGCTTCTGGCCCACAATAGCCATGGAATATTTGCCAAATGGCAATCATAGTTGTGCTTACACATATGTGATACACACAATGTTCATTAGCATTAGGACCACATCTCTGCTTGCTTTCAGACTGATTAAATTCATCTCATTGTGTTTATGTAGTCCTGTAAATTAGGTTATCTAAGGCAATGGCACCCCACTCCAGTACTCTTGCCCAGAAAAATCCCATGGATGGAGGAGCCTGGTGGGCTGCAGTCCAGGGGGTCGCTAAGAGTCAGACACAGTGAGTGACTTCATTTTCACTTTTCACTTTCTTGCACTGGAGAAGGAAATGGCAACCCACTCCAGTGTTCTTGCCTGGAGAATCCCAGGGACGGCGGAGCCTGGTGGGCTGCCGTCTATGGGGTCACACAGAGTCAGACACGACTGAAGCGACTCAGCAGCAGCAGCAGCATTCTCACCCTCAAAGAACAACAAAAAAAGTTGTGATTAAGAAATAATAGCAGTATCTAACTCCAATAATAGGAGCAACTATTATTGAGGGTTTACTATGGGGCAGGCACACTATATGCTTCTGTAAGTTATTCCATTTGTCCTTAGTAAATATTTCGCTTTTGCATGTCATGTAAGAGTTTGGCTGAATATTCTTCGCCCTCTCCCTCTTTTTTTCCTCTTCACACCCTTTTAAAAATGTAAAAATCATTTTTAGGTAACAAGCTATACAAACGTGAATCATGGGCTTGAGGTAGACAGACTACCTCCACTTTCCAGATAAGATTAAAATTGCAGCACAGGGAAACATCTAATATATTCCTACTTATTTTACTGTAGATCTAGTACAGTTGAATGTAACTCCATAAATATAGAAAATTTCGTCTTCTTGGCTCACTGCTCCTTCTCCAGTGCCCATAACAGTGTGTGGAACATAGTACATGGTCAATAAATGTGCATTCCNCATCTAATATATTCCTACTTATTTTACTGTAGATCTAGTACAGTTGAATGTAACTCCATAAATATAGAAAATTTCGTCTTCTTGGCTCACTGCTCCTTCTCCAGTGCCCATAACAGTGTGTGGAACATAGTACATGGTCAATAAATGTGCATTCCTGATAATTTCAGTATTATCTATGTGTGCTTAGCCGCTCAGTCCTATCTGACTCTGCGACTCCAAGGACTGTAGCCCCCCAGCCTCCTGTGTCCATGGGGATTCTCCCGGCAACAATACTGGAGTGGGTTGCCATGCCTTCCTCTAGGGGATCATCCCAACCCCAGGGATCAAACCCAGGTCTTCAGCATTGCTGGCGGATTCTTCACCGTCTGACCCACCAAGGAAGCCAAGAATATCGGAGTGGGTAGCCTATCCCTTCTCCAGAGGACCTTCCCGACCTAGGAACTGAAACGGGGTCTCCTGCATTGCAGGCGAATTCTTTACCAGCTGAGCTACCAAGGAAGCCCTGGTCAATAAATATTTGCTGAATAAAGGAATGAATAAATAAGTGAACTTGACCAAAGTTATGCTAAATGACTTGACGAATGATTGCCTCAAGAAGGCTGTGGCTGCATCCCTTTGGTCACTACATTTTGCTGCTTTCCCTGGTACTAATCAGCACTGGGAGGAAGTGAATCTCTTCCAGAGAGGGAGACTCCCAAATCAAGGAGGTTTGGAAACAGGAGCGGGGACACCTGCCCTCACTCAAAATGGCGACAGGGAAGCGTGCCCTTTCCGGTCACATGACCTGCCCGTCGCCGAAGGGCACCTCCCCGCGCGTGCGTGCTGCGCCGCGGCTGTGAGGCGCTGAGGGGAGAGGCGGCTGCCACCAGCGCCGCCGCGGGGACCCGTTAGAGCGGAAGCGCAGCCGCCGCCGCCGCCTTCACTGTCCCGGGGCCCCAGGTTCCCGGCAGGTGGGAGGCGGGAGCCATGTCGAAGCGGCTCCGGAGCAGCGAGGTGTGCGCTGACTGCAGCGGGCCGGGTGAGTCGCACCGGCCGGGCCCGCTCCCCTCAGCTCTCCTGGCCAGGACCCCTGCCCCGGGGCCGCCCCCTCGGGCCGGGAGGGTCCGGGCGGTGGAGCTCGGCACCCCATGCCCCGGGTCGCGACGAGGAGGCGCCTGGGCGGCCGTGGGGCGGGACCCGTCCCGGGCCTGTCAGAGCCGGGCGGGCAGGGGGCCGCCGCCCTCCCGTCACTCCCGTCCCTCTTCTTTCTCGTCCCCTCTGTCCCAGGCCGGGCGGAGAGGCGGCGGGGTCGTGGCCTCTTTCCCAACAGGAAGGGGCTTGGGCAATCCGCTAGGAGGCCAATTAGAGAAATCGCCTGCGAGCGTCCTCCCGGCTGCGGCCCCCAGAGGCTGCAGGTGTCATCCCCCCTCCCCACAGCCCCCCAGAGCCCCGCCCGGGGGTGGGGGGAGGCCCTGTCCGGAGTGGGCGACGCTCGCCGCTTCCTTCCACTGAGACTCGCCAGAGGACCCCCCACGGATGAGTTTGCCCCGCTTCCCTAACATCCCGCCTGCCACTCTGCCGCGGACAGTCTCCCGGATGACGGGGTCTCGCAAACGCCGATCATCACTTGAGGAAGCAGTGCTTGTCTCAAGTTCTGAGATCTGAACCAGCCGAGTTCAAACTAGATTTTGCCTCTGGGTGACCTTGGGCTGGTGACTTCATTTGTCCGAGTCTTGATTTCCTCATTTTTCGAGTAAGGATGATTGAGTACGGTGCTCAGGGGTAGAACAGTTTCAATGAATATGCTTAGGATCATCTCATCTAAGGTGGTTTTGGGGGTTGCTGTTTTTATTTTTCCTGTTTTTTGTGTTGTGTACAGAACCTTCACAGCCTCTTAAAGCTACAGTTGAATTTCTAAATTATGTATTAATTACTGCTTACAAAACAAACACACCAAATCATTGGCAACTATAACCATCTGGGTATTCAGGCAGTTTAGGCATATGGGAACACTGAAGGGTGAAAACTATCCCTCCCCTCCCATAGATTTAGAGTTCATATCTATCTTAGCGGTTGGAGCCCAGTTGACAGGCCTCTGTGCTGTTTTCAGTGCTTGGATTTATCTCCTTTGAATTTGAAGTAATTCAAAAGGTAAGAAGGCTTCTTTGGCACAATAGTGTCCAATAAACAATCTTAATGAAGTCATTGAGCACCACTCTGTTTTAAACTTCATCTTGTCATATGGAGGTGCAGACCGATTTTAAAAGGACTATGATAACTCACACCTTATGTGGTTATTTCATGGTCTCTATAATGTAAGTGAGGTTACCAGTTTCTTTTGAAGATAGGGAGAACGGGTGGAGGAGTTTAAAAAGAGGTGTTTTAGAAACTAAGTTAGCTTGTCATACGAACTCCATCGTATTCTCTAAAAATGTTATTTGCTCCACTTCCTTCTTTTCTTGCCTGTTTTTGGTTGAACTTTCTGTGATGTTTGATTCACATGAATCTAGATTCAGACTTCCTCTTGAAGCTCATGTTCTTTGCTTCTCAGTGGACGGTATACGGGGCACAGGAAAATTGCATCTCTGTTGTCATGCTGAATTCTGTACTAAATACTGTCTTGCACTTCTGTGGCGTTTTGTGCTTTTGAGAACATTTTTCTCTTCCATTGTATCTTTTCTAGTTGTTGTCTCATATGCCTAATCTACAGAGACTTGAGTCACTTCCTTCCTGTTTTGAATATAATTAGGCTACCTTGAAATGTTCTGAACTTGAGCAGCTAGGAATTTGTGCTGCCTTTTCTGCAAAGCCCTAGTGAGAGAATAACCCTTATGGTTCAGGATCCCTTTGAGATTCTGATGAATGCTAAGACCTTCTCCCCCCAAAATACACGCGCACTTCGCCTTTCACGCAGAATTTGTTAAGATTTCTCAGTGGGATAATAGACGTTTCTGAAGCCCATTGGTTGTGTTCCTAGAACCCATGTTAAGAAGCCCTAGCATAAAATGTTCACATAAATTGGAAGGGGTTCACTGGATTTTACTGTCGTTAACATTCTGATATTCTCTTCATGTGCTTCTGATTCATGATGTTAAAATGACTAGTGGAGAGCCTTCCTTAGTGTGTGTTAAATCCTTGCTGTCTTGTCCCTATTTAATTTCTTCCAAAAAGGATTGTGAATTCTCAGAATGATAGGTGAAAACCAAGGCTGATCTTCAAAATAAAGTCTTTTTGTGTGTCATTAGTAGTACCACACTGCAAAAAGCAAAGTTGTTATGTATCTTTGCAGGGATCTTTCATCTTGAGGTTTCTAGTCTTTGTTTTTTAGAGTGCTTTAGTAGTACTGACATAGTTGTACTTCACTGAAGAATTTTGTTTGAGTTTTTATTTCATGGCAAACTTTTGATTGTTGCTGTTCAGTCCCTAAATCGTGTCCAACTCTTTGCAATCCCATTGACTGCAGCATGCCAGACTTCCCTGTCCTTCACTGTCTCCCAAAGCTGGCTCAAATGCGTGTCCATTGAGTCGATGACGCCATCTAACCATCTCATCCTCTGTCCTCTGTCGCTCTCTTCTCCTCTTGCCCTCAATCTTTCCCAGCATCAGGGTATTTTCCAATGAGTTGGAATTCCAATGCTTTGCAACATGGCAAAAAAAATAAAAATAAAAAAAAGATAGGTAAACTAATTACTAAGATTTGATGATAGTTAATCAAATGTTTTGGAGCTTCAGCATTGATCCTTGCTCCTCGCAATGAGTATTCAAGGATTGATTTCCCTAACCAGTCAATCCTAAAGGTAATCAACGCTGAATATTCATTGGAAAGACTGATACTAAAGTTGAAACTCCAAAATGTTTGATTAACTATGATCAAATTATAGTAAATAGTTTACCTTTTTTTTTTCTTTTTTAATTTTTTTTTTGCCGTGCTGCATGGCATGCAGGTTCTTAGTTTCCTGACCAAGTACTGAACACGTGCACCCTGCCGAGGAAGTGCAGAGTCTTAACCACTGGATCGCCAGGGAAGTCCTGGTTTACCCTTTTTTTTTTTAATGAATCTAGTTCATATCCTATTCTGAGTTCAACTACCTGAAAACTCCATGAGGTTTTTCAGTGTAGTAAGATAGTGTTCATGTGGAACATTCAATGTTTCGAATAACAGTCAAAGACTTTCTCTAGTGGCCATGAATTGCAGTGAGCTCTTGAAAATACTTGAGTGGTACTTACAAAATAATTGGGAAAAGTTATAACAGCTCACATTACTGAGTACTTACTATATGCAAAGAATTTCACTTACTCTTTATATCCTCACCGCGCTGAGATGTGTTGTTCTTCTATTTGATCCATGATGAGCACCCTCAAAGAAATAACTTGCCTAAGATCCTTGCGCAAGAAGTGGCAGAGTTGGGGTTCAAACCCTGGACTGCTTGTCTCCAGAGCCAGCCCTCTTAACCACCACACTCTCTGACTCCCAGTTTGTCTTTGATTGAAATCCCATAACTTTTCATTATATGGTTGGAAGGGGTTTGAATAAACTGTTAGAAATGGTAAGGATGGTGTACATGCATTTTAGAGATTTTTGTGGACATTGAAGAATTTTTAAGTATAACCCTCAAGCCAAGCAGCTTGAGCAGTACCTATTGTCACCCCTTGTGTGAATCTGATGAAATGTAGAAGTCTGTCTGTGTTTTGAGTTTCTAAATATTTAGTTTACTTTCCCAGCGTGAGTTATTCTTATTGCTTACCAAGTGTGCGTTTTTCCTTGTTTCAAAGGGTGTCTAATGAGGCTTTGTCGGACTTCACAGGAAAAAAAGTATCATGCGCACATCAAAAATATTGCTCATTTGTATTTTGCATCTTTTTTCTGTGAGGCCGATGTTTTTTACAGCTTCTGTTCTTTCGGGTCCATGGTGAGGTCAGACTCAACAGTTTATTTAAGACAGCTAATGGATATCCTAGAACATTTCCTAGAGGAAGAGGCCAGGTTTCCCAGTCTGTTTTCAGAGCCACCGCAGCTGAGCTATTTTATAGTTGTGTCGCTTGCAGCTTTCTGCTAAGCCCAGAGGCGTGTCGATGTGCAGCGGTATTAGGGTAGCTTTCTTTTCACCATTCACTTCACGTAATTCTGTGTGGATTGTTCATGGGCAGTTTTGTTGTCCTGCCATTTGTGGAGATGGAGTCAGAATGATTCAGGTGAACCCTCTCAATTTGCTTCTCTTACATTTAATGAAGGAGCACACATCCGAGATAGTAGATCTTACTAGGGCTACAGGTTGTGGCCCTGGACCAGATAGCAGGTAAGTGCTCACTCAGGGCTTCAATCCATGTTTTCCATCTCTATTAACATTGTACCCCCAGCCAAGATAGGTGGTATCATCAGACAAGCTCCCCAGCTTAACATGTTGACTAGCATACCAACACAACAGAAATGTCTTGTTTTTCTGAAACACCAAACCTTGGTCATTTTTTGCCACCTGGCAGAATAGCAACCACCTGGTATCCTTGCCACTGATCTCACTCTTCTCTCCAGATCCTTCCTGGGCATCCGTAAATAGGGGAACTTTTATATGCGATGAGTGCTGCAGTGTCCATCGGAGTCTGGGACGCCATATCTCTCAAGTGAGGCATCTTAAACACACACCATGGCCTCCAACATTGCTTCAGGTAAAGAATAAGAATTCTCCTCAAGAAGTTTAAGTTTTTAGGAGTTACTGTTTTAGCAACTGAAATTACACTTCTTAAACCTTACAAAAATGTTTGAATCCTAATTGAGTAGAGGTGCCATGCTTATCAGTGCTATATATAATAAGTATTGAATTCATTATTTAAGATTATTTTCCTTCTAGTGAAAATCTGGAAAAGCTCGACTTATAGATAGACAGATAGCCATTAAAATTTCTTCCTAATGTTTTACTGCTGTCTTTCTAGAATATCGCCAGAAATTGTTTTTAAACAGTCTGTCTTTTCCACTTACCACGATGAATGTTCCTGAAAGCAACTGCCTTTGAAACTTTGCATTAAGTTTCCTGCTTTGATAGGAGTTCTCCGAAGTTTCTGATGCATCTGATTTAAATTCTCTTAAGTTCTTGTNCGTCTTTCTAGAGGCAGAAATTGTTTTTAAACAGTCTGTCTTTTCCACTTACCACGATGAATGTTCCTGAAAGCAACTGCCTTTGAAACTTTGCATTAAGTTTCCTGCTTTGATAGGAGTTCTCCGAAGTTTCTGATGCATCTGATTTAAATTCTCTTAAGTTCTTGTAACTTGTTAGAGACAGTCAAGTTCTGTTTTGATTGAGTGCCTAACCCCCTGCCAAGTATTCAGTGGGCCCATAGTTTTATTTGGGGGTCCATTATCATGTCCGGAGAAGGCAATGGCACCCCACTCCAGTACTCTTGCCTGGAAACTCCCATGGACGGAGGAGCCTAGTAGGCTGCAGTCCATGGGGTCGCTGAGTCAGACACGACTGAGCGACTTCACTTTCACTTTTCACTTTGATGCACTGGAGAAGGAAATGGCAACCCACTCCAGTGTTCTTGCCTGGAGAATCCCAGGGATGGCGGAGCCCAATGGGCTGCCATCTGTGGGGTCGCACAGAGTCGGACACGACTGAAGAGCCTTCATTTGTCTTGAGTACATATTTTACTAAATCTGTGGCAGCTGCACAGCCTGTCCCGAAAGGGTGAGTTTAGATCTCTGATATGACAGTATCTGTACTGTTGTAAAAATCAGACGAGGCCTTGTCAGGAAGCATGCTTGGAAATGAAAATGGTTTATTATTATTAATAACTTCTGCTCAGAAGTTTCTAACTGCTCATTCCCATGTGAAAACGGGTGTTTACTGCTGTCAGATTATACAGAGTACAGATATTATGTCATATCCTATATTATATTGTAGGATATGAATAAAGTCCAGAGATGAGTAGTTTAAAATGCCAGACTTGACCCTAGAACAGCAG
Source organism: Cephalophus harveyi (assembly GCA_006410635.1). Classification (NCBI taxonomy): domain Eukaryota; kingdom Metazoa; phylum Chordata; class Mammalia; order Artiodactyla; family Bovidae; genus Cephalophus; species Cephalophus harveyi. The sequence goes on from SJYT01024469.1 coordinate 320,711, forward strand.
TTCCCAGAGTGACACATGGACCACTAGTGGTACTCGAGGTTGATGAGCATGCTTAATCATTCCGTCGGGTCCACCTCTTTACAGACCCGCCAGGCTCCTCTGTCCATGGGTTTTTTTCCCGGCAAGAATACTGGAGTGGGTTGCCATTTCCTTTTTCAGGGGATTTTCCTGAACCCACATCTCCTGTGTTGGCAGGTAGATTCTTTACCACTGATCAAAGGTAGATGTAGGTAATACTCAAATATTTATTTCAATGGTTGCATAAAACTATAACTAGGGCATCAAATTCTAATCGCTAGTGAAAGTTTTAGAAGGTAAGTGGATTTAAAGAAAAAGATTAAGAATCTTGAAAAATAGTATTTGGATGCTCAGGCTTGGGCAGTGCTGTCCTAAAGTGTCAAAGTGCTCTTTCTTCATCATGTATTAGAAAATGTAATCAAACCCATTGAAGTATTTAGCTATCCTCCTGGTCAAACTTGAATCCTGCATGTAGGTTCTTCTTTCTCATTCTAAAACAGAAAATAATGAAGTGTGTGATCTCCTAGTCATGCTAGTGTTTGTAGTAGAATCAGTTCAGTCACTGAATTCCATGGAATGTTTGTAGAAAGAAATTAAAATGTGATTTTGTACTGCTTGGATTTAGATGGTTGAAACCTTGTATAATAATGGTGCTAATTCTATATGGGAGCATTCGTTACTGGACCCCACCTCTATTATGAGTGGAAGACGCAAAGCTAATCCACAGGATAAAGTACAGTGAGTGGAATGTTTATAAATACTCTTATTTTTTCTTAACCCCTGGGGCCCACTGAAAGGAGCGCAGCTGTCTTGGACCAGCCTCCACAGGGGCAGCGCAGGAGGTGGTCACCCAGTTGTGTGTTGAGCTCTTTGCTGTTAGGAATGCAGAACGAAGCCAGGCATGGGACCGTCTTTCCGCATGGCTACCCAGCACAAGTCTGGTTTATCCAGTTTAAGACTAAGGCTTGGTGGCTGTCGATGTCACTGGGTTTGTGTTTAGGTGCTCAACCAACAGGCACTCAGACCAGACATCTGGATTCTTACAAATGGGACAGAGAGCTGCTTCCTCCCAGGGTTGCTAGGTCACTTCAGAAAATTACACAGAGAAGAAAGATACTATAAAAAGCGGGTATTCTGCAGTCCTGGCCATTATAATGACTAATGTACGTTTTCAGACTTCAGGTCTTAACACACTGCCAAAGCTTACTTCAGTATTGTTCCTTTTATTCTTGAGTGGGGGATGTGGGTCACTTCCTCTTCTCTTTACAGTCCGAAGAATGGGGAATGTTGTATCTGAACTGCAAGTGAACTGTTTTCTTTTTTTGTTCTCAAACCAGTCCTAATAAAGCAGAATTCATCAGAGCCAAGTATCAGATGTTAGCATTTGTCCACCGCTTGCCCTGCCGGGATGACGACAGTGTGACCGCCAAAGATCTCAGTAAGGTGGGTCACACCTTTCAGAATCCTGAAATTACCGGATGAAACAGCACATTGTCCTATTTGGGGAAAAAAAGACACTTAGAAAGAAAAGAAAAACAATTCCTTTCTGTACACGAAATAATTAATAACAGCTTTTTTTGCAGTTGGTTTCTTCTCTCATCTTAATTCAAATGGCAACCATTCATACTAGTGGAGGTATACTAGTGGGACAAAGGAAAAAATAAGTATCCAGGAAACTATTTGTGTTTTTTAGATCTGGTTCTAGAGTCGTATTTCTGTACGTTTTTTGTTTGCAGAGCTTTGAAATAGGAGCCATGTCAGAGTTTGTTTCTAGGAGGGACTACACGGTCTGTGGGACTTGTGCAGGTTTCTAGGTTGCATGCCGAGTGAAATCTTCAGGAAGTAGGGCGTCACTCAGAGCCGTAGTCCATGGGATGGTTTATTAAACTCACAAGATGAGCCGACGGCTTTCTTTATGTGGGCCTTTGCATGTTTTGAGAGATGCCACAAAAACGCGTATCTTAATTTTCAAAGTGCTGCTTTTGGCAGATGCTCATCCAGAGCAGAGGCACTCAGTGCAGAATTTTAAACTTTGCCTGAAGGTGGATGTGATTCTTACTTCCATTCATTGTGTTTTAAAATCACAATTAAAAAAAATATAATTAGGAAAATAAGACCTGGATGCAGATGTTAGAGTAGCTTTCTTTAATCCTATGGTAAGGATGCTGGCGTTTTGGACAGTTCTAGGGTTGAGGGAAGAGTTGCAGGAAGGCAGCTTATCCTCTGACTGTATAAGGGCTTTTCCGCAGTGCTATGGAATCTGATATGCCACAGGCCTGTTTCCACCCCGAAAGACTTCATTAAATCATTGTGCACAAGGCTAAGACTAGTGTTGTGGAGAGGGTGTGATATAAGGCGGAATCCTGTGATTTACACAGCCTAGAATCTGAAGCTCTAAAGCCCTAGGTTCAATATTAACAGCTAATAAAAACAGCAATAATAATAGCAGCTGTTTTCTTTGGGCATTTCCCGTGTGCCAGCTCCGTGTTCTGTTGTATCATTGATCCCTCATAGTTGCCCGTGAATAGGTGGCATTTTTCTCACCATTTTAGGGCTTCCCTGGTGGCTCAGACAGTAAAGCGTCTGCCTGCAATGCGGGAGACCTTGGTTCGATTCCTGGGTCGGGAAGATCCCCTGGAGAAGGAAATGGCAATCCACTCCAGCACTCTTGCCTGGAAAATCCCATGGACAGAGGAGCCTGATAGGCTACAGTCTGTGGGGTCACAAAGAGTCGGAGACGACTGAGCGACTTCACTTCACTTAGAGATAAGGAAACAGGTTCAGATTGCTTTAAACACTTTCTCAAGTTCACACAGCTTGAGGGGTATATGGTTTGAAATTCAGATCTGTCAGACTTCAGAGCCATGCTTAACCCCTCTTCATGCTCCCTCTCACTCAGAGACTGGTTGCGCCACTTAGACAGATCATGCCTTTGGGTGCATCAGCCTTCGCAGCCCTAGTTCCCTTATCAGTAACGTAGGCCTGACTCTGCCTTAGAGCCCAGGGGTAGCTGTTACCGGCAGGGGAGAGATGGCTTCATTCACCTTGCTAAGTGAGATAAAGGTGTTGTAGTTCTGTGATAATGTAGATTGCAGTGGTCTGCCAGCTGCTTTGCTCCCTCATTCTTTACACTTTTAACAAATGTTCTTTTCTTATTTATGTATTTTTCAGCAACTCCATTCAAGCGTGAGAACAGGGAATCTCGAAACCTGTTTGAGGCTGTTATCTTTAGGAGCACAAGCCAACTTTTTTCACCCTGTAAGAAAGCACAAATTGGTTCAGATATTAAGTTGAAACTAAATGGGTTGCATTTGCTTAGCCTTCAGGTTATTTAATTCATTTCTTTTTGTGTACTTTGTATTAATGATTCTTAGGAGAAAGGAAACACCCCCCTCCATGTGGCCTCCAAAGCAGGGCAGATTCTACAGGCGGAATTGTTGGCAGTATACGGAGCAGACCCGGGCACCCAGGACTCCAGTGGGAAAACTCCTGTTGACTATGCCAGGTGAGAGACTCGACTCTGTTACCTCTCTCTGTTTGGGATTATTTACCTTGTGTGTGATTCGTTGTTAAAAGTGGCTAAATTGTGCATGGGTAGCATTTAGCTCCTTCAAAGATTTGAATTCTGTTATTTTGCAGATGAAGATATTTCAAGTGCATATGATCTTAGAGCCAGTCAAAGTCGGGGAAGGTAGAACCATTGACCATTGTGCTTTAGCTCCCAGTCTTTCATTTTTTTTTATCCTTTGTAACATAGTGGTATTTGAGCCATAGTTGGAATCCACATCAAGTATAAAGAGTTGCAGAACCCACTCCTCAGTCTTTTTTTGAATATTTTTAGTCATTGCTTGAACTTAGAAACAAATCTGCATGGATGTGCCTGTGTGCTCAGTCGTGTCTGACTCTGTGACCCAGCGGACTGCAGTCCACCAGACTCCTCTCTCCATGGAATTTTCCAGGCAAGAATCCTGGAGTAGATTGCCATTTCCTACTCCAGGGGATCTTCCTGACCCAAGAATTGAACCTATGTCTCCTGCATTGGCAGGCAGATTCTTTACCACTGGCGCCGCCTCGGAAGCCCCTGTATGGATAGATATGTGGTTCAACAAGTATCGTAAAATGTTAATTGCAGAATTTAGGTAGTGGACATCTCGAGGCTCCCTATAAAATTCTTTAAATTTTTCTGCATTTGAAAATTTTGGCTGTGAAGTAGTGGAAAATAAAAAAGTAAATCCACAGATTAGTCTTTAATATCATTTAAATGACAGAAGTTGGATCATCTTTCCTTCTTTTTCCAAATTAACTTGATAACTGCAAAGAACGATGCTCTGCACAGGGTAAAATGACAGTTGACAACTTGAAAATGACAAATGAAATGACAAAACTCTGCCCCCCTAGACTTTACTCTCTCATGGAGGAGAGGATTCATAAATGCATGTAAGAGTTAAATGAGGCAATATAATGTAGAACTCATTACCATAATGGATACATACATAGTATTTCTTCACTGTGGCCCAGATCATTAAGTAATGTCTTTAGTTGGTCTTTGAAGAATGGGTTGGATTTGGTTGTGTGAAGAGGAGCCAAGGTATTTCAGAGGAGAAGAAGGATGTGGGTCAAGTTCTGAAGGGTGGGGTGGACAGGGCACATAAGGCCCAGCAGGGGTCCTGACTGGACAGAGCAGAGTGTGTCTGGGAATAAGAGCTCAGGTGTTGAGGAACGCAGTAATTCATCAGGTCTAACACGCCATCGTTTATGTGTGTGCGTGCTAAGTCACTTCAGTCATGTCTGACTCTTTGCGGACGCCATGGACTATAGGCTGCCAGGCTCCTCTGTCCATGGTGTTCTCCAGGCAAGAATACTGAAGTGGGTTGCCATGCCCTTCTCCAGGGGGTCTTCCTGACCCAGGGATGGAACCCGCATCTCTTATGTCTCCTGCGTTGGCAGGCGGGTTCTTAACCCTTGGACCACTAGGGGAGTCCCCTGTCTCACAAAGTAATCAGAGAAAGGGGTAGTTGAGATTTTGAAAGCAGTTTTATAAGAGTGGAAATCGGAGTCGACCTTGACAGTTTACTTCACACAAAAAGGTTGATTATTCTGAAAAGTCACGTTTGATAAACTCCTCAGGTATCTCAGGGGTGTCTCTGTACTTTTTTCTTCTAGCACCCACGGCCAGTGAGTAGTATAAACGGCACTTTGTTTTCTCTTGTAGGCAAGGAGGGCACCACGAGCTGGCAGAGCGCCTTGTAGAAATACAGTACGAGCTGACTGACAGACTAGCCTTCTATCTCTGTGGCAGGAAACCAGGTGAGTGAAGGAGAACAGCCTCTCCACAGCTGCAGCCAGGCAGGCCCTGGGGGAGCGAGTCGGGGCACTGCTGTTTATGGTCTGTGCTCTAACGTATCCTTGAGAAAACGACAAATAAGGATTTCTGTGTGAAATGATGACTACGGCATATTTTGCTATACGTGGAATACATAACATCGGTCACAGCTTGACATTTTAGTTTTTAAAATGATTGCTCTACAGTATGGCCATTTCAGGAATCAGAGAGCATCGCTGAACCGAGCCTGAATGCGGCACCGCAGTTCTTGTGGTTAATGGGAGTCAGCATGGAAGAGCAAAGCCTTAACCTCTATAGTTGTTTGCAGAATTCTGCTAGCTAAGGGATGGGGAAAAGGGAAAAAGTGAATTTTACCATTAACCTGCTTTGTTCATGAGGTAGAACTGGGGTCAGCAAACCTTGGTCTGTGGGCCAGATAAGCCTATTACGTTGATTTTTAAAAATAAACTTTTATTGCAAGATAGCCATGCCCACTGATTTATGTATTGTCTGTGACCGCTTTCACACTACAGCAGCAGAACTGAGTAGGTTGAGTAATTACAACAGAGACCATATGGCCACAGAGCCTAAAATATTTAGTCTAGCCCTTTGCAGAAAAAGTTTGCCAACCCCTGATATAGCATATGCACATATGTGTATAATCACATAACCAGTGGTTTTCCACCCTGGTTGTACAACAGAGTTAAGAGCCCCTGGTGTGGTTCTAGTTCCCAGTGAGATGGAGTAAGCACACTTCACCCTGTCTCTCCTTCTGAACACAGTAAAAACCCTGGACCAAAAATGCATGGAGTAGCTATCTAAGGACTCCAGCAGGCAGGCTAGGGAACTCACAGTGACATCAAGCTGGTGGCGAGTGTCCCCTTTATTTTACTTCTGATACGGCCTCCAGGACAGCCCAGAACCTGGAACTGCACAGCAAGAGCAAAGAAGCCTTCTCTGTGTGATCTGAGGAGCAGGAAATGGAACTCGGACAGGACTGAGAATCGGGGAGCTCCCACAGGATTTTTCTCTTTTCCTTGCCCCACTAGTAATCCTGTGGCTTCAGTAATGGCAAGCACAGGTGCCTAAATCTCTGACCAAGAGCCTGAGGGGAACACTGACGGCCTTTGTTTTATCTTTAGTCTCTCTCACCACTTGGCCCAGGAGGCAGAACCTGCCTGGTCAGGTGCCTGCTAAAACAAAATATTAACATTCACCACAGAATTCAAGGAAGACTCACAAGTCTCCACAACGTACTATGTAAAATATCTGGGATACCATCCATAATTACTTGACATGTGAAGAAACAGGAAAATCTCAAAGACTTGCATGGGAAAAGGTAGTTATTAACAGATGCCAACCCTCAGTGACTCTGAGGTTAAAATTATCAGATAAAGATTTTAAAGCAGATAGTAATATCATGCTCTAAGAAGTAAGTGTGAACATTATTGAGGCACATTGAATAAAGCCTCAGCAGAGAAACAGAAGATATAGAAAAGAACAGAAATGTTAGAATTAAAAAATACAGTAACTAAAATTTTAAAACCCACTGGATGGGTTTAGTTAGGATGGAGATAACAGAAAAAAGTCAGCGAATTGAAAACAGATCACTAGAAATAATCCAGTTTGAGCAACAGAGAGAGAGAAGAGTGGGAGGAAAAGGAGGCTTAGCAGAGCTTCAGGGACTTACGGGACAAAACCAGAACATTTGTATCACCAGACTCTCAGAAAAAGAGAAGAAAGAATGTGGTGCAGAAAAAATAGTTGAAGAAATATTGGGGAAAAACTCTAAATTTGGCAAAAGATGTAAAATCACAATTTGAAAAGCTCAGAGAACTCCAAACAGGATGAACTCCAATCATCACTCAGACACATCAAAATCAAACAGCTAAAATATAAAGAAAGAAAATGCCTTGAAAGCAGCCAAGGAAAAAAAATGATACTATGTAAAAGAACAATTATGTGTATGACTGTGGATTTCTCATCAGAAACCATAGAGATGAAAAGGAAGTAGAACAATATTTTTTAAATGCTGAAAGGAAAGAACTCTGTTTCCATGAAAATAACCTTCAAGAATGAGAAAAAAAAAAGACATTTTAAAATGAAAAAAAAAGAGAATTAGTTGCTCTACCAGAAATACTAAAGGAAGTTCTTTGGGTGGAAGAGAGTTGATGAACCAAAGTGAATCTCGGAACTTCAGGAGTGAAAGAACAACAACAGAAATGATAAGTATTGGATAAATACAATAGCCTGTTTTTAAGTTTTTTAAAGGTATGTATGACACGACTGAGTGACTTCACTTTCACTTTTCACTCTCATGCATTGGAGAAGGAAATGGCAACCCACTCCAGTGTTCTTGCCTGGAGAATCCCAGGGACGGGGGAGCCTGGTGGGCTGCCGTCTATGGGGTCGCACAGAGTCAGATACGACTGAAGTGACTTAGCAGCAGCAGCAGCATGACAGTTTAAAGCAAAAGTTATAGTGTTGTATGGTGTGATTTTCAGCATGTGTCAGTAATATATTTGACAGTTACAACATGAAAGGGGAGAGGGTAAAAGAAATATAAAGGTAAGTTTTTGCACTTCTCTTAAAATAGTAAAATATTATTTCTAGTAGATTGAAACAAGTTTTGCATGTTATAATCCCTAGCATTGAAAAAAAACTATGCAATCATATATGGTCAGAAACTCTAGAGAAAAATTAAAACGGAATGTTAAAAAATAATCCAAATAATCAAAAGATGTTTTGATTCAAAATATTCAAAAAAAGAGAGCAAAGAGGAGAGAGAGGAACAAAAACAGTGTAGTGAGAGGAGCAAAATATAAATTCAGAAAATGATGGTATTCCTTTACAGATCTTACTAGTATTTATACAAATGAGACTCTGGCTTGGTTTCTGTTTCAGATCACAAAAATGGACAGCACTTTATAATACCTCAAATGGCAGACAGGTAAGGCCATTGAAATACCAATCAATTAGATCTGTCACGAGTATTTTCCTTGGTTTTTTAGTGTATAAGTGTATTATATTTTGTGTTTAACAAAGCCCATACATTTTTCTCTTTTATGGCTATGCACTTTGGAAATAAGACGGCTGTAAGTAAACCACCATATAAAATTTTAAGTTTGAAAGAGCACAAGTAACAAATTTGCTAATAAGAAAATTGGAGTCTGTGGTACTGTCATAGTTTTAGCCAGCTGTGACAGTATATTGTGTCTCTAGATATATCACAGAATATTTCTGTGTTATAAGAGAATATATCCTTTGTCTGTAATAGGGATCAACAAATTTTGTGGTTGTTGTTGTTAAGGGCTAGATAGGCTTTTTGGGCCACACACCCTCTGCCACAGCTACTCTGCCAGTTGTAAATGAAAGCATCTGTGGACCCTGTAAATGAAAGACATGTCTGTTCCAGTGAAATTTTATTTCTGGATACTAAAATTGGAATTTCATATAATTTCCACATATTGCCAAGTATCATTTGTTGTGTTTTTTTTCCCCCCAACCACCTAAAAATATAAATTCCATACTTAGCTCAAACAAAAAGGGGGATTATAATCTGTTGACCTCTGGTCTATAAGGTCAGATGAGATCATGGGTGTAGAAATGAACTTTAAACCCTTATATAGCTAATAAGCTTTGCACAGATCCTATCAAGAGTTTGTGAAAAGATTAATTGCTATTCCATATGTAATCTTGCCATTCTGGTTTCAAACATTCTGCCCCTTTTATATTTTTCTTCTATTGTGCTGTTAAAAAAAATACTTTAAAAATTATGATTTCTCACATACACACCCTGGGGACTAGCATGGCAATAGTTTTTGCCTTTTGGTTAGTAGGTGGTTATTTTTCTCTTTACCGTGAGAAATGTTTACGTGATGGTGGTATTTCTAGGAGATAGTCTTACCAAGTTCTGTTCAGTTTCCTCACTGACTATTGGGCTAAAGAATTTTGACATCTGACCTTGTCCATGAGCTGTAATGAATATCTTGATCCCTTGGCTACCTTAGCCTTTTACAGAGCTCATGAAAATGGTTTTATTTGTTTGCTTATCAGTGTTGTACATTTTCTTAGCAGCCTGGATTTGTCTGAATTGGCAAAAGCTGCTAAGAAGAAACTTCAGTCTGTGAGTATCTCTATTTCCTAGTGAACTCCCCTGTGGAAAACCATGTGTCCTGCTAACACCTGTTCTCAGCCTGTTACCTAGTACATCAGATTACTCTGTTTCATGCTCTCAGATGCTAAATCAGAAGCAGACCATCGAGTCTGCAGTGAAGAAGAATGAAAGTACTAAGCTGAGTACATCCAGTTCACTGGCTCTGCTTCAAATCCTGCCATCTTTCTCTGTCATTTTAAAAGTGAGGACTGTGCCTTTGACTTTTAGAAAGTTGTTTCTCCTTGTAGGAGTTCCCTAGTTTCTCTCAGTGTAAACTAGTAAGTGGGGCACTCCTTGGGATGACTTCCTATAGCCTCGTAAGGTGCTAGAGACTGATAAATTTGGGATCCAGCCCCGACTCACTGTCGGGCATGTTCTACACCATTCATCAGAGCTTTGTAAAATGTAGGCTTTTAATAGCCAGTTCACCCCGGCTGTGTGCTCAGAGTTTACCCAGTTCTTCAGGTCACAAGCTCACGTTAATCTGTGTGTTTCTTTCCAGCCTGTCCATTTCAGCAATCAGGCCCCTGAGAAATCTGCTCCTCTGGGAACAGAGTCTCTATGTTAAGTCCTTATAAATGAAGCCTCACATGGTGCTTCCCCAGCCATTCTAACCACCTGATTCACCCACCTTAGCTGTTCTCTGTACTCTCAAGATCAGAACCAAGATCCTTCTGGTCATAACCTTGAAGGCATCATCCTGCTCTCACTCTTCAGTTCTGGCCCCTCTCCCCATCTGGCTCCCACTGTGTGGGAGTGGGAGTGTGCATCTGACTATCTCTTTAAGGGCTAGCGCCCTCTCAGGCCACCTTCAGGTCTCCTTTCAGGAGCCCTCTTTTCCCAGCTGTCCTCCCTTTCATCATTCACGTGGCTGAAGTCTGACCACCTTCACAGTGTAGGTAGGAGTATTTTTAAAGCTCAGCTCTGAACTCGCAGGTCTCCTAATTCATGTCTTACTCTTCGTACCCCTTTTAATAGAAGACTCTTTACTAGAACTTCATATAGTACTAAGGACTACATAATACATAAAATGAATTTCTCATTACTAGCGTTTACCTGTAATATGCAATAAATGTATTTTATGCAATTTGTTTGGTGTCTCTGTGTTCTGTATCTGCAGTTCTGTGTGTATGTGTTTTTACTGCCTTTCTTAAACTAAGGAGGTCGTATAGTTAAGATGATAAGCTTTGGAGTCAGCACTGAATATTCTGTGTTTCCTTTTATTACTTACAGTGTGTAAGCCAATTTTTATTTTAAATAATAAAAACATTAAAGAGAAAACCCCAGCTCCCCTTGACTATACTGTTTTGCATTTGCTTGACTGAAAGCTGGGGTTAGGTCTGTAATATCTCCAGATGTTAAAGGCACTAGATAAATATCTGGGACAAAGTCGAGTGTAGCTCTCCAGACCCTGGGCTCTGTCTGGGTCAGACTGTTGAGGTACAGATCTCGGCTCAGACGAGCTCCGCGCCGCTCCGTGCCTCGGCGTCCCTCCTAGAGAGCGAGACAGTGGCCCAGCAGAGCTGCGAGTCAGAGCTGCTCGGTGTCAGCTGCCCGTGTCCCGTGGGTTTCTCGTATCAGTGCCAGTTTAGTGTTCATCCTACAGTATCTCCCTAGGGAACAGCTGGGAGAAATATAGGATGACTAGTGTATTCCTTGAATTCATACATTTTAACATTTTGAGAGAAACTTGCATCTCCAGTCCCTCACTTCTTGGCTCTGTGACTTGAGGCACGCTAACTTCTGTGCCTGGGTATCCTTCTTTGTAAAGTGGTATAACTGTAGTTCTGTCTTCAGAGAGCTGTAGTATTTGCTATCATGATGATATTAGCAAGGCATCTCCAGTATAAGCCCTCAGCAGTATTGCTGTTGTGGTGATTGTTAGTAATAATAACATTAGCTTGTTAGCCCCTTGGAGGAAGCACACTGGGTATTTATGATGCAAGTTCAGTTTCCCAATCCTTCATCACCTTATCCAGCAAAAGTCTCTCAGAGCTGATTTTTAATTATAAATGTAAAAATCTGGAAAATAGAGAAAGGGAATCATCCTCATTTACTAATTCTTTTTTTTTTTTTTTCACTTACTATATTCTTAATAAGTTCAGGCTCAGTATTTTGGTGTATTTTTGATTCTTGTTTCAGATGCCTGTCTTTTTTAACTGAAGCATAATTACAGAATTGTTTTTTCTGCCTGTGTCACCTAACAATGTACTGTAACCATTTTAACAAGTCCCAATGAGGTATGCACAGCCAGGTTTAAATTCTGCAGGAAGTACCTTCTGGTCAGTGAATGAACGGATATTTAGAGTCCCATCTCAGTGCTGGGGCCTGTATGGGGATGAAGAGAATAGTAGAGAATGGAACGAATTCAGCATCTGTCCTCACAGAGCGGGGCAGCAGTCACCCCGCTCTGGAAGGGGTGAGTGGAAGTAACATCCACTGGGCAGCAGGGTTTCATGAGGGAGGAAGTGCAGGGAGAGCTGGGGCCAGCCTGGCGGGGGCTTAGTCTCCATTTGTTTGTAGAAGACCTGACTGCTGCCAAGAGGGCAGGCTATGGGGACTGTTTTGCTGGGATGCTACACGGTGTACTGATTAGAAAGGCTGTCCTTGGTAGGGGATGCTCAGGTAGTTCTTTGGGGGTTTGGAGGACCCCTACCTACTGAGGAAGACCGCAGAGAGACTTAACCCAGAGGTCTGGGTGGTATTTTCCTGCAGGGCATGTTTTATCCTCTTGAGATAGCATGTTTTGATTTCTTTATCCTACCAAGGGTTTAAGATCCCTTACAGTGGGGACAGGGGGCACTGGCAAACGTTTTCAGAAAGAGCAGAAGAGACTTTAAGGTGATGTCACACGATGAATGGAGAATGGACTCTTGTCTTTGAGATTTGCACTTTAGCTGCCTTGTGCACCTCTTATCTGCATGTCTGGAGGGAGGCTACAGCGGGTGGCCAGTGTTTTTAGAGGATCTGTACCATTTTGGAAATGCTATTGTCTGTTTAACGGTGGGTAGTTGCTAAGTAAGCGCTGGTTTTGGATAAGACGCTGGAGGTAGAAGGGTGAATAAGTCACAGTCCTCACTCATTCTCCTAGTGTTAATCCTTGTCCCTTGTGTCCCTGATATGTTTTTGCTTTCAGCTAAGTAATCATTTGTTTGAAGAACTTGCCATGGATGTGTACGATGAAGTTGACAGGCGAGAGACTGATGCAGGTGACTTAACATGTGGCTCTGTTTACTAAGCTTCTGTTACCATAGGCAGCAGCAAGCTGCCAGCCTCAGTGTTTCTCCTTGCCCACCTCCTGCTGTCCTGATAACACGTGTGTCGACGCTGACTCTTGTGTATGTTGGCTTCGGAGTGTGCTACCCCAAGTCTCCCTAGTGACGCGGGAGCCGCGGCTCTCAGAGGAGCAGCAGTGCCCGTGGTGATGAGATTCTATCTCTGGCTCTTTCCTCTGGCTAGTCTGGCTTGCCACGCAGAACCACAGCACCCTGGTGACTGAGACAACCGTCGTCCCCTTCCTTCCAGTCAATCCCGAGTACTCATCGACACGGAACCAGGCAAGTGGCTGAGTCCAAAAACACACTAGTAGTGATCTTTGGGGAATGACCGATACCGTGGTATTTTATTTTCCCAGGACAGGTATTTAAAATGTTTTTGACTGAATTAAAATGGTAATATCCTTTACATACCCACACACACATCACAAATTGATAAGAAAAGCAACAGAAGTTAATAAGTGACTGAGAAAGAACGTAAGTTCACAGAAGAATTACAAATGGCTTTTAAACGCCTTTTAAAGAAATATTTCACCTCATTAGTAATCAAAGAAAGCAACCTGAAGTCATTAATGAGCGTTCTTTGATCAAAGTAATAAATTATATGATAAGGGAGACTCCACACTGGTAAGGATGTGGCATTCTTACGCTGCAGATAAGAGTTTAAATTGCTACAGACTGCAGAAAGGCAGTTTGTTAACTGGTTACAGAGGCCTCAAAATTAACTGCATCCTTTCACCCAGGATACCAAATACCTTTCATCCAAATACCTTATTTGGGAATATGTCCTAATAAAGTAAAAGTACAAAGCTTTATGCATACTTTTCATCAAAGCATTGTATGTAATGATAGAGCACAGAAACCAAGCCTAAGCATCCATCAAAAGGAGAGAACTTGAATAAATTATGAATTTCTTTTCATTTTTATTGATTAATGTTTATATATAGTGATAGAGTCCCAGCATCTAAACTCTATCTTGAAATTTAAAAATCTGTCCCTTCAAATTGATTTTTGACTAGTAAGCCTATTTCAAAACAGAATTGATAATAGAAAGCAGTAAGTAGAACCATTTCATTTCAGTTTACAAAAAGAATTATGCCTTGTGAGAAATGTTATATCATTCTATTATGTAAATGGTTTTAAACTATCCATAGAAACAAAGTTTGATTCAGTTATGGCTGTGATTGATGGTACTTTGAGCATGCTGGAAGGCCTTTGCTGAACTCTAACAATAATCTGACTAATTTTATGTGAACATGTGTGTATTTTTATATCTGGGAATATTTCCAATTATTTTCTCACCCTCAGGGCAGACAGAAACTAGCTCGGTTTAACGCCCATGAGTTTGCCACTCTGGTTATTGACATTCTCAGTGACGCCAAGAGGAGACAGCAAGGCAGCCCTCTCTCTAGTTCAAAAGGTAACTGTTTCAGACCTCTAAATGTTTGCTTCTTTGGCCTTCTGAACTTCACACACATGTTAAAGTTATGAAAAGAATTAAAGCAGTCATCGATACCACAGCTTAAAGCCCTGTTAAGTTTTATTGGTACTATGTTGTGATGACAAGTTTCTCTCTTTGAGTCCTGGTAAATTATGAATATCTCAACATTATTAACTGTGATTCACATTTATCTTATATATGAGTTTTTACCCCTTCAGTCACCTGCCTTCCTTATAAAGTTGCATTCTGAAATTAATTCAGGTATGACTTAGATCTTGTTAAAGGATATCTGCACTGAGAATTTTGGGTGTTTAAAGTTGTGAGGAGAGCATCTAGCACATATTTTCAAGGTGCCCCCGAGTCTTTTTCAGTATCTCAGGGTCCTGTCTCGGTGCTTGAGAACACACTTCCTCCCCAGCCCTGATACTGTATTTTTGTTGTTTTCATTTTAAAATTTAAAAAATTTGAACAGGAAAAATACATTTAATAAGAATTCAGTTTTCAGTCAGTATCTTATCCCCAAAGATAGTAATCATTAACTGACAGCAGTTTGTCCTTCTTGTTTTACTGACTCAACCAGACATAAACAAGTTCTAAGAAACTCGATTAAATTTTGGTGAAGGTGCAGTGATAAGGGTCCATTCATAAATTTGAAGTCTCAAAATGTACGACTTCCTTTGACTTGTGGGTCCATCTCTAGGTGTTAATTGAGAATTAGAGATGTTATATGTGTGATACATATTACACTGGAAACAATAATAGAGCAATGGTTAGTTTCATATTTGAATAGGGCACACTGTTTTTTCAGAGACTATGTAATGATGTAATATAGAATAATTAATTTTTTGAAGAAGGTTTAGTATCATCCCAGTTTTGTAAGGAAAACATTTATGTACATGCATATGTACAAATGAATATCTTTATTTATCCCCATTACTCCCAGATCTCATATTTGCCAGTTCACCTATTGATTAAAATTTATTTATTACCTTGAGAATTCCCTGGCAGCCCAGGTGTTAGAACTCTGGGCTTTAACTGCCAAGGGAGCAGGTTCAATCCTTGGTTGGGGAACTAAGATTCTGCAAGTTGCATGGGGCAGCAAAAAGATAAATAAATTAAAAATTATTACCTTAAAATCTTACAGCACTTTGATGGTAATTTGTGGATCTGTACAGTGTGGTAAAAAATTTGAGTCACCCAAAACACATGTTCCCATGTGAGACTGAGCAAGGCCACACTCTTCCTTTTATTTCAGCTTTTATACTGTAAGCAAGTGGCCTTTTTGATATTTGTTTAGTGCCACAGTTTTCACATTTTTTGATAATTTCACTCTTTAAAATGGTCCCCAAGTACAGTGCTGAAGAGCTGTATAGCATTCCTGAGCACATGAAGGCGGTGACATGCCTTACAGAAAATATATGTGTTAGATTAGCTTTGTTCAGGCCTGAGTTACAGTGCTGTTAACCATGAGTTCAATGTTGATGGATCAATGATATATATTCAAGATGTCTTTAAACAGAAACGCATGTGAAACAAGGTTATGTATTTATCAGTTGACAAAAATGTGACCAGACGTTTGTAGGACCTAACTGTATTTCCACTCAGAACAGTGATTCAGTATTTGCTGATTTGTTCTTCACAGCAACTTTATAGACTGTGACTGCTACAAATAGTAAAATTTACTGTATGTATTTGTATATGCTTGGGGAAAAGACTAGCAGAAAATAGAACGACATGTATCAATAGCTATGAATGACTACTCTTATCATTAGTTTCAATTTTTCTATATTGAGTCCTTACTACTTCTGTAATCTGATGGTATGTATATTTTACATATTCATTTTGAAAACTAAAATTCCCTTTGAGTAAACATAATTTATCACCCAGATATTATCCTTCAAAATGTCCATAAACAGTATTGGAAATTCGAGGTTTGCTTGAGTTGCCGGAAAGAGAGCTGAGAGACTTGGATGATTTGCGAAGTCTTTCATTCATAATGTGTCAGAGCTGATGGAACCACCGCTGCTTCCCAAGTGACCATGTGCTCTTGGTCTGCATGGTCTGTGTCCAGTGGGCCATTTTCTCTCTCTCTCTCTCTCACTGGCATTCAGTTAAGGAAAGGCCAACATGACTATTCAATGATCTCCTAGTTTCTAGGCTTACTTTAGCAGTTTTCTTTCTGTTTTGATTTGACATTAAATCTTGTAAAAAAGTTACAGCTGTAACTGAATTGCAGTTAATCGTACTTTAGTTGCAGCTTTATTTTCATGATTTCGAGCTATACTGTTTCCTTGAATGATTACAAATTTGGGAACCTGCCACCTTACATGAGCAGCTCTTCCCTAGCCATCTAATTCGTGCCCGTTTTTGGCAGGTATCTCAGATGGTCGCTTCACTCTCTCTCTGTAGTTTTCAGTAGACTCTGTCCAGTTGATAACGTGCTCTGTTATCCCTTTTGGGGGTCATTTTTCTTCCAGTCTTTTAAATGGCTCGTTTTTCTTTTAGGAAAAAAGAAGTTCTTTTCAAGCCTGAAGTAAAGTTATTTGCTTCTGTTGACAGACAATGTGGAACTGATACTGAAAACAATTAGTAACCAGCACAGTGTCGAGAGTCAGGACAATGACCAGCCAGACTACGACAGTGTGGCATCAGACGAAGACACGGATCCAGAAGCCACTGCAAGCAAGGCCCACAGGCAAAAGGTAAGGTGGTGCATTGCACACAGAAAGTGAGCTTATGTTCTTTTTCAGATCTTTCCTCCTAGAAATTTGCCTGATTTGTAAAGCATTTGAGGGCTAGGCCTGGGAAAAGTGCTCTGGAGGTAAAGTTGGGTTTTCTACTAGTTTGGCCCAATCAAAGGTCAACAAGGTAAACAGTTTTAAAATAGGGGGTCCCTTGCCCCTGAGTCAGTTGCTGACTCACAGCCCGGCTGCAGTATTAACTTTATAAAACCTGTGAGGAGGGACGGGTGGGTTTTATTCTTTCAACAAATGTTTACTTTTGTTGGGTAGTTACCCAAACTTCTCTGGATGATACTCTCCTGAATGAGGCCTGGTCTCTTTCCTCTGTGAGGCCGTCCTCACCAAGAGGAGAGGGAACCGCGGTTCAAGGGTCATAAGTGCAGACAGAAGCAGAGGGGTGGGGGCAGGCGGTCCACAGACACAGCCTGTCGCTGACAGGGAGCATCAGGGGAGGCTGAGAAGGCCCGGGACGTGGGCACGTGGAGAGGCGGGGAGGGGTCAGATCAAGCGGAGGTGAGACGGACACCTGGGGGACGTCTGGTCATGTGGAGAGGCGGCCTGAAAGGAGAGGGAGTCTGAGCTGCGGCAGAGGGCGGGGGCACACCGTGCAGGAGCGTGACCCCACACTGAAGAGCCTGGGCTGGCAGCACAGAGCCCAGGAGGCTTTCAGGCAGGGCGGGAAGACCACGTCCACCTTGTTGGGTCCTCCGTTTGGGGAGGATCGTTCTGGTGGGTCAGGAGCGGAGGAAAGGAACCCAGGCAGGGAGGTGCCGACAAGGTCCAAACAAGAGCTGACACAGGCTCACCTCAGGGCCTCTTCAGCTGGGAGGGTCTAGATGGGAAAAAAAAAGTCACTATAGCAGAGGGTGAGCCCGAGGCCAGGGCAGCAGGGGCCTGGCTGGCCCGCCTACCGCTGAAGATCCTTGACCTGGCCCACAGGGGGCTCAGCAAACACTTGAGAATGGACAAATAGGAAGACAGAAAAGGCAGGGCTTGGTGACAAGTTAGACATTGGAAGTGGGAAGGTAGATTTACCCGAGTTGTGTCCGGAGTTTTCCAGCTTACACAGCCGTGCGGGTCAGTGGTGCCACCGGCAGATGCAGGGAACATGGAGGGGACGGCAAGAGTCAGCCGTCCCATCTGAAACGTCTCCGCCAGTCTCCCCGGAAGTGCTGGGTTCAGTCGAGTGAAGGCGGGTCGTGACTGGACCCTGCATGACAGGGTCCCTGCACTGGCCGGCCTCCCCCTCCTCTGGACCTCGCACACCCACGCCCACTAGCTGAGTCTACCGCAGGCTGGAGCGCTGTCCTCCAGACAGCCACCTGACTAGTGACCTCCCCTCCTGCAGGCTGTTGCTCATGTGCCCCCACCCAGCTGTCTCGTTATAATGCACCCACCTCCACCCCTCCTTCAGCTCCCCAGCCCCTCACTCCTCCGTTCTGTTTATTTTACATAGCGCTTATCACATTCCCCTATACTATGTAGTTATTTGTTATTATTTTTTCCCTCTCTCATTCAGTTGGGATGTAAACACCATGGAAGCAGGATTCTTTTTCTATTTTCTTTTCTTATGTAACCTAAGCCCCTAGAACACTGCCTGATGCTTAGTAAAAATCTGTCAGAATGAGTGAAATAATGAATCAAAAAAGAAAAATGAATGAACCAGAGAAAGGCAGATGAGACAGGTGTACAGTCACTGTTAGAGTAGATTGTGGCTTCACTGTCCAATCGCCAGAAAATACTGACTTGGAAGTTTTTCATCTATTGTAGGAACCCTACCTTTCTGTTTTATTTTTGTATTCCTCTCAGAAGCCTTGATTTGGTTTGATTAACTTTGCGATCCAGCTGGCACAGTCAGAATTTGAAATTCTTGAGCTGTTAGTCTTGAATGTTATCATCGTCTCAGATTGTGAACGTTTTCCCCAATTTATTTTTAGAGCCTAGATTCAGATTTATCAGATGGACCAGTCACTGTGCAGGAATTTTTGGAGGTCAAAAACGCTCTAGTGGCTTCTGAGGCCAAGATACAACAGCTAATGAAGGTGAATAACAACTTGAGTGACGAGCTGAGAATTATGCAGAAAAAGGTAACATGTCAATAAATGCCAGGATGGTTGCTCTTTAACCCCATAGTATATAAGGAAGAATCCCAGGCATGATGCTTGTGATCAGAGGGAAGAAAAACAGACCTGAAAATCTTTGGGCCAAGCTGTCTCTTTGGAAGCAGTATGAATTATGGATATTTTCAACGAAGTAGCTTTGATTAGATATAAATCCAGTTTAAGTTGCCCAGGTAGGAGAACATCATAACCTATTAAGTAAGTGTTCGTATCAGTTGTAGAGACCCTTGCAAGGATCCTGTGTTCCCTGGGAAGCTAGACACAGCTCCATGGGTGTGATTCTTACTGTTTATTGCCTATTCTAATCACACCGTGAGACAGAGCAGACAAAAGCCCGGGACAGGGTGTGTGTCCACCAGCATTTCAGAGCTCCCCCCATGCCACACACGGCTGCTGTCCCTGCTCATTCTTATGTGTTGTTACCCACCCCGCCCTGGCAGCCCCATTGCACAGTCCCACTTCACTGTTCGCCAGTTCCTACCATTCATTTATGATGTCCTCAGAGGCGCAGAATAGATACTCAATATAAGAAAATCTCATGCGCACAAGCGAGAACTGTATGCTGGTAACAGACAATCCCGTTTGCTCAGCATTTGCCTGTTTGCCACCTTTTGAGAGAGTCAGAAATACGTGAACATATGGATCTCTAAAAAGCGTGTGGCTAGTGGTAGCAAAGAATATGTTGAAGAGAGGATTATGTATGTCATTCTTTATAAGAATGCCAAGAAGAGGAAGTAGAAAAACTCTGAATTCTGCCCTAGACTTTGTCAGCATTGCTCCCACCATTCAGTGCTCTACAAAACGAGATGCACACACGCTTCCCTTAACCAGAAACAAAACAAAGTACGTATCTGTGTCTTCCTGCTATCACTTGAAGAGGAGCGCTTTAGAATCATTACCACCACCAGAGGACACGGTGCACCTTGTTGGTGGCCGGGCCCTTTTCAGCGGTGCTTCCTGAAGGAAGGCTGAAGAACTAAGGGGCCCACGCGCCTCTGCTTGTCAGGAAAGGACACGGCAGTGCACCCTCACCTGGGGCTTGGTCCAGGATTCTTTTTGAGTTTAGATCATTTTTTGGAGACATTTTGAGATAGATGGCTTCAATACCTGTAATAGAAGGGGATAAGAATACCTGAAGATCAATCAAATTTTAATCAGACATTTGTTCTCTGCCACCCTTGCCCTGTCTAAGGCTGGTGTGCAGCCACGAACGAGACAGACCAAGTGCCCTTTTGCCATAATGTACAGGGCTTGCACTTCTCTCTTCTCTGAAATTTCTTTTGTTTAATGAATTATAGTTTGTCTCATTAGTTGAACTAATACATGGATTTGGGGTGACTTTTTCTGAAACAAGCTGACTTTGCCACTGCAAATCAGTCTGCTAAGCATTACCATTTTTATTCCGTTATGCTCCTTTTAGTATTTGTAGAATTCACCAGAGATAACCTTGAATCTCTGAAAGCAAATGTCTCAAGCTTCTTTAAGAAATGTTGAGTGGAATTATTTGTCATCATTCATGGATTATCTCCTTGATTCTTAGAAAATGCTCTTGATTTCTGAAACTATTATCTGTAACTTTTCATTTCCTGTTGTACTCCTTCCAAACAGAAAAAGTATAGCCTCGTTCTTATTAAGATAAGCATCATTCAGGTTTATCCAAGGACATCTCGCTAAATTCAGAGTACTAAAACTTTTTAAAGTTGAGACCAGCTGAGATCTCGCACATTCAGGTGAGATCCAAACTGGATGTTCTAGAGTGAAAAGTGTGAAGATAAAGTTTCAGATTTCAAGACCTTGTCTAAAATCCTCTAGGAGGTTTCCACATAGATCAGCACTTGACGAGATCCCCCTGTCCTTCACCGAGGGCCATGTGTCAGTTATGTTCCTCACTTTTTGGCCCTCGACCATTTCACTTTAGAACATGGGTTCCCTAGTAAGTAGTTTTGACAGGTACTTTATGCCTGTCTCTCTCCTGGAATGTAGGACTTTTCAGTAGATGCTTATTATTTTGCAGCTGTTCTATCCTTGGAAAGGGAGTTGCAGATACAAGTTATGGCCTGAAGCATAGGTGTAGAAGCATCCTCTCATTTCTTAGGGGTCATGCTTCGAGAAAATAGAAAACAAGGGTATTTCTGTGGCAGACAGTAAGACAGACTTTCACAGGCATTTGGCACTACTGGTATAAAGTATATGGAATTCGTTTATTCAGGGAAGAAACGTTGATTTTATTTCAAAGTCAGGTAAAGTTTTTAAATATAGTAGTCAACAAAGTAGCATGATTTGTGTCTGATCTTTCACATTTAACAGTTGCTTGGAAAAGATGCTAATTAATGAAGAGGAGCAGCCACTATTGGTGTATTTGTCACAGAGCGGTGCTTTCTAAAATAGAAATTGAAAGTAACTCCTAACACTGAATGGGTTGGCTATTGGAAAAAAAAGTAATGATCTTCTGGTGCAGACACAGTTGCTTGTGGACTTAAGCCTTGGTCCCGGTGGGGAATTTGGTCAGATTTTTACTCTCTCCCAAGGAGTAGACAGCTGAACTCACACCACACCCAGCTTATAAAATGCCCTGGAGAATGGAGGAGCACCAGAGGGGAAGGACGTTGTACAGCCTGGACTCAGTTACTTGTGTCTAACATGCCAGATGGCTAAAGAGGAACCCGATTCCTTGCCGATCCCTGTAACTCTAATTCATCCAGCACCATGAAGCAGCCTGCATGTGAGCAATGGGAAGAGCGTTCAGGGCCTCCAAATGCCAGCCTCTAACTAAAACGGGGTGGTGCCAGGCAGCTTAGCGTGTTTAAAGCTGACACCACCGCGGTCACATTTCTGGGCGACAGAGCCAAAGGAGCGCGAGGCCAGGTCTTCCGGCCCCGGCTGAAAGATGACTGACCACCAGAGGGCGGCGCGGCACCAGTGGAGCGTTCACATGAAGATGTTGATAGTGCAGTAGGCCTCCGGTTCTCTTCGTGATATGTTTATAGAGCAAACTTACCATGATCCGGTTCCCTCTCTTTAAGAAAAAAAAAATACTCAGTTGTTTGGAATTTCAAAGAATATATTATATAATAAAAACTTGTTGATCTTAATTTTTCCTGTTGGCTTTTTGGGCAGAAATAGCTCATCTGATTTTTTTTTTTTTTTTTCGTAAACTGGATTTCACTGTCTTTCTTGCTTTGCAAAGCAACTCTAAGTTATCTTTGTGCTGCTTCCATGGTGTCTGCTGACATTTTTGGCATTTCTAAATTGCTCAGGGCTCATCTGAAAAGCAGGTTACTTAAGTGATATCTTAATGATCTCAAGCTCTTGCTTGAAGCAGTCTTAGAACCATCCAGGGCACAGCCTGCCTGCAGACATTTTTCAGGGCCACCATGACCAGTCTTTAAGCTGTGAGATATTTTGCTTTTAAAAAGTCCAAACTGCAACTTTTCCACAGTCAGAAATGATTTCATTTGCTTAACTTATTAAGTGAGTTGATTGCATTTCACTCATTCTAGAAGAAGGAGTTTGTGTTTATGGTTGCCTTTGACTTTCAGCTCAGCAAGCTGTTACTGTTCTTATTGTTAAAGCTGGTAGTCGTACGCATTTACTTGGTGTTTGCTTTTTCTGCTTGCTATAGAAAAACACAGTCCCACTGCCAAACATGTCTTTCAGCTTCAAACACTCCAGAGTGAAAATTCGAACCTAAGGAAACAGGCCACAACCAATATATATCAGGTGCAAACTGGTTCTGAGTACACAGACACTTCCAACCACTCTTCCTTAAAGCGACGTCCGTCTGCCCGGGGCAGTAGGCCCATGTCCATGTACGAGACGGGATCAGGTCAGAAACCCTATCTCCCAGTGGGAGAAGTGAACCATCCCGAGGAGAGCAGGACGAGACTCCAGCCTTTCCCGGCGCACGTAAGTAACACCACCAGTGCTTCCGCTCTTTACTCTCTGTCCAGCCTGACCCCTGCCTTCCTTCTCCTCAGCTTGCAGATCTCCAGTCTCCGCTTTGCCAAACTGGGCTACGAGAACTGTCCTTGTGTTTGCTATATTAACATATCGACCGGTGCTTGTGGTATTCCCACAAGCACTCGGGGCCCGTGGCTGAAGGTGTCCCAGCAGCTCTGGGGATTCTGGCTCTTGCTCGGTCCCCTCTCCCCCTTTTTCTGCCCCATATCCATAGTATATTTCCCAGGCGGCCACTGTTGGAACTTTTTTGGTCATGAACTTCCTTCCCCATATCCAAAACCAAAACTTTATAAAGGTTACCACTGGAAGAAAGTACCGTCTTCTTCCAGGTAGGCGGGTGTGTGCCCACTTACGCACCAGAGCCCTTAGAATTCAGAGTGCCTTCTCCACTCTTCAGAGTGGCGCGGGTGGCATCTGTGGCCTGGGGGTGCAGGCCTGGTTGGGAAGCCTGTGGGCCTCAGCAGCCCTGCACCTGTGATGAGTCTGTTGGCTTAGCTGCTGCCTCCTCCTCCTCCCTTGTTGGGAGAAAGTGTTGCTTTTTCATTTCATGAGAACGAGATGTAAAAACTCCTATATCGACTTTACCTGCTTTATGTTCCACAGATGGTATTCTGTAACAGGCTGCTAACACTCTTGTTTTTCCCATGGAATAAGTATTGTGAGGCTTTCAAATTACATATCTTTTGGATTAATTTATTTTAAAAACCTATGTTTTGACAAAATGTTTTCTGCATTTTGAACCTACGTGATTTTATTTTTTCAGAGAGTAATACTTACCTTTTTGAATGTCAGTTGTTCCTCAGTCCACTTTTATAGGAATTTCCAAAAAAAGTTCTCAGGGTCAATAATAAAGAATATGGCCTGGGAGATTATACCCTATTCAATTTTGTCAAGGTTTAGTGTGATAAGATTACAGTGTTGTTATTTTGTAATTGGGAATCTGCTGCTTCAGCTTTTAAAGTTGTTTGGGCTAAACGTTCTAAAACTATTCAACACATTTGGTGTAATGGGAATGCCATTGAACTAAGTTAAGAATCTTATTTTTGTATAACAGAACAAAATTTAGGAAAAGCTACTTTGTTCATTTTCACAGTGTACTTTTTGATTTTAAAAACATTTAAAATGTAAAAATGTCTTATTATTTTAAAAGTTCTATATCTGTACTGTATCTGATATACATAAACCAACTTTAAATCATTTGTATAGATTTTCATTTCATATCATCTATCCTGATTAAAAAACAAATATTTGTTTAAGACTATTAAAAAAAAAAAAACCATTGGCACAGTTGACAGATTATGCTAGGTATTGTCTTTTCCCTCGTAGAAAAGTAGAATTACAGATTCTGAGTAATTTCCGAGAGGCATTTATTTCACCGAGGGATTAAACATCTCTGGGGATCTGTCATTGGCTAGCGTGGGCGTTTCAGCACTGATCCCACGTAGTGAGTTGCTCCTTAGGAGTCTTTTAACTGGGAACCCAGGTGAAGCCAGGGTGGGTGGCGGGGTTTCATGTTTGTTTTGTGTTTTCCCGAGTGTGTCTCTTTTTCCCCTTCCAGATCGGGAGGAGTGCGTTTGTGACCTCCTCTTCGTCTCTGCCTTCCTTCCCCTCCACACTGTCCTGGTCGAGGGACGAGAGCACCCGAAGGGTTAAGTACACTGAATGGTCTGCTCTCTGGAGGAGGGGCCTTGCTCCTGGGCGCTTGGTGCTTCTCCTGGCCCTCTTGGCCCTCCCTCCTCCACTAACCACCCTTCTGTCCTGCATGAGACCTCGCACGCACACCCGCACGCATGTCTGCGGGAGAGGGCCTCCCTCTCAGCTAACTCCACATTGCTCAGTCTCATGTGACATTTAACACAGTCCACAATTCGCCCTGTAACATTGATTCTGAGCGTTCTGTCTTTTTAAACAATCAGAAAATTAGCTGGCTACTGGTTAAACATAATATGGCAAATCTGTCCAAGTTTGTTCAGAGTGTTATTAGGACTAACAGAAACGCTGAGACACCGTGTTTCTTGTTTTTTTGTTTTTAACATCTTGACATGTGTTATGTCAGCCCCTGACTTGACAGACCCAGGTTTTGCAGTTCCTGCATTCCACATCCGGATTGGAGGTGTAGGCAGCTATTAGTACGAAGCTGTTCACTCTTAGTTGGTCAAGTCCAACTTGCCAGTGTATAATTTACATTCCCAGTAACAGCACGTGATTCAGGTAAGCTCCCTTTAGAGTAGCCAGGCAGCAAATATTTATCAAGCACCTCGTCCACACCCTGCCTTTCAGAAAGTCAGTTAAAGAGTCCTAGGAAGTTAGGTGACACTCCTACTCCCAAAGGCACTGTCAGTTTAAAAAATGCCTTGATGCATGAAGAGTACATGACAGCAAGCTGGGAAAGCCATGGAAGAGCACAGGCTTTGAAAACCTGCGTTCAGGTCCGGGCTCTCGCGTCTTTTACTGGAAGGGTGGTGTCCCTAAAGTGAGAGGAGGAAGGGAGGCTGTGGGTGAGGGCCCACCTTGACAGACCAGGGGAGATTTGCACCAGGCCTTTGTCTGTTCCCTCCGCGTTTGGCTGGAGCTATGGAGAGTCTTCTTTCCCACTGAGGAGGGCTTTCCCAGTGCCTCACAGCTCATTGTGGCCCTTCAGGGGCTCTTTTCTGCACGTTGGAGGTAATCTGTTGAAAAGATACCTCGTGACATATGCATGCTGCTGTCTTCGGAGCGGTTCTGAAGTTGAACTGCACTGTTTCTACTACAGTATTTCGGTTAAGGACTTTCCTGGTGACTGAGTGGTAAAGAATCTACCTGCAATGCAGGAGACCCAGGTTCCATCCCGGGGCAGCTAAATAGAAATGATATCTTTCTTGAAATGTTGTTGCTAAGAGTCAGGTAAACCTTTTTGTCCACTGTGAAAAAAATTTTTTTTTAATTTTTGGTAGTTTTGAGAATTATTGCCAGGACTGCTTGCTGAGACAATGTTTTATACACATCGTTTACACTGGTGATCCCAGTTGCTCCTGACAGCTTCATCATGAGTTTAGGTTTTTATGGCACATCTGTATTCAGAGAAAGCTACCAATCTCTTAAATAAACTGAACCAGCACCAACTATAAGGTAACTTTTCTATTAACAGCTTTGAGAGAGCAGCACTTTTAACTAATAGACCTGAGTTCTGCATGTTGACAATAATTTCCTTAAAATTAACACTGACTAATTTGAAAGCCCGAACTATGCTTTTGTTGACAACAATGAAGGATTTAATGTAAGTAACCGATTTCCTGGGTGGTTATTGCTGTACATTGTTATCTGTATTCAAGAAGCATTTCCTGAGTACTTTCATCAGATAGATGAGTCATTACTCTTGTAACATGCTTCAATGAAACTTGGTACTTTCGATCATGGGTGATGCATTTGATTTGTAATTGTCAAATTTACATCAAGGAAGGCAAAAAGATCCATTGTAAATAGATGGGATTTTTCTGGGTTTAATTCTGTTTTCTAGCTTTTTCACTGGAACTACTCTGGACAAATTTCTCAGAATACTTATTTAAATGCAAGTGTTTCACATTCCATTTTATGCTCTATATATGTGTACACACGGAAGCACACACTCATCTTTGTGTGTATGTATATATAAAAACTAAAAGAAAAGAAATTTAGTATATGTGCTGCCGAAGCGAGCACAAGAAAAGAAATTTAAAGATTATTCAAACATGCACTGTGAAAGGTAAGAAGAGTTGTGTTTTTTTTGGTTTTGTTTTGTCTTGTCTTGTTTTTGTTTTGTTTTTCTGAGATATCTCTGGAAGAGCCTGGTTTCACTGTTCCCTTCCTGGGATATAGTGCCTGCTTTGGTCTTCCATCTAGACAGCCAGTAGCCAGTAACTCACTGATTGGTTCATGAAGCCAGATCAGAGGCACTGCTTGCTGGTAGCAGATTGAAACAAAGGGATCTTGAATGTTTTAGTTTTTTATGTTGTAGTTTTTACAGAACTTAACTCTGCAGACTGTACAGCTGCCAGCCAACACTTTCAATCACTTGCCAGATGAACTCAAGTGGTTAAAGCACAGACTGTTTAGAAGCCCATCGCAAGTGTCTTGCGTTAAGTGGCTAGAACCAAATAGAGCATCTGAGGGAGACGTGAAAGACCTCAACACACACAGAGAAAGAGCGTTCTACCTGGGAGGGGACAGAGAGAGGCTAGCAGGCAACATGTATTCTGGTAGAAAAGGAAAGAAACCATTTCTGGATCCGCTGTTTATCAGTTACTAAAAATTTTTTCTTAATTAATAAAACTTCTTTTGGCCTTGCACATAGCTTGTGAGGTCATAATTCCCCAACCAGGGAACAAACCCAGGCCCTGGGCAGTGAAAGCCCCAAGTCCTAATAGTATTCTGCTTCTAGCAGAATAGGGGCTGCCTGCTTGCCTGCTCACATAGGGCCTTCAGAAGGCCAAGTAGCATGATCAGTAAGGAGCAAATAATTAAACTTTGGGGAGGCTTTCTTAACTGACTCACTCTAAGGGAACCATTCTTATGAGTGAAGCTACGGGGACTCTATGTGTTTAAAACAGGGCTCTGAATTTACACATGAAGAAATTCTGAATTTGCAGCTATCTCTTACTATAGCTGCAATAAAATTCCTTGGTCACATGTTTTGATTCACTTGGATTAAATTCAGGGTATAGAACTAGGAATAGCTCATGTTAGTCTTTTGCAATTGGTAATCAATCTAGGTTTTAAATCAGCTTCCACTGATTTCTATTCAAATGAAGAAATTCTCAAGCACTCTGGATAAATAATGAGAGGAAATCCTCTGTATTAAATACTCCAGAACTAACACAGTTCCCTTCAAAGGATTGTGGTCCCCTCTAAATGTAGTACTCCCCCACCGCATCCTGAAGGCCCTGTACTTAGTGGTGCTGCCATTTGCTCAAAACAGTTCAAGGGTTCCTGCATCCCTTTTATTTTACAGTGTATCTTTATGTTTTAAGGGATAGATGTTTGGGGAGATGGATGAAAATGTTTGGAAACCAATTGTCACACTGGCTTGATCCAGTGTTTGGCTCACAAACAATGTGTGGCAATGAATGAGTGATTTCTGGCTTCCTCTTGTGGCTCACAGAAGCCATCTCTAAGGGTGGTTCTTGGAGAGCCAGATTGAGAGCGGTGGCGGGCCTCAGAACCCCAGGTTGGGGCATCGTGGGCAGCAGGAGACAGGAGGCTCCAGGTTTTGGCCCAGGTTTTCTGCTGACTTTTTGGCCTTGGGGGTGACCCCCAACTCTTTTGGCCCTTCCTTTTCCCTTCTGGTATTAGACCAGCTTCCCTGGTGGCTCAGAGGTTAAAGCATCTGCCTCCAATGCGGGAGACCTGGGTTCAATCCCTGGGTAGGGGAAGATCCCCTGGAGAAGGAAATGGCAACCCACTCCAGTATTCTTGCCTGGAGAATCCCATGGACGGAGGAGCCTGATGGGCTACAGTCCACGGGGTCGCAAAGAGTCGGACGTGACTGAGCGACTTCACCTCACCTCACCTTTCCCATCTGGTATTAGACCAGCTAATCTGCAGGCAGCTCCCAGCACTGACGATCCAATGTATGGGTATATGGCATGTTTGCTTCTTAAATGGGTCTCTTTATATTATGGTTAAACTCCATACTTCTTAGAGAGCTAAACGTGAGTATTGCCTTGCGTGTCTCTGTTAATTTGTATCAGGGATCTGGGTGCAGAGTAGCTAAGGAGTGGAGATGAAGATGGGGTAGAGAAGGAAAGAAAGCATTTCTGGATCCACTGTTCATCAGTTACTAAAGATTTTTTTTTTTTTTTTAATTAAAAAAAACTTTTTTTTTTGGTCTTGAACATAGCTTGTGGGGTCATAATTCCCCAACCAGGAATCAAACCCAGGCCCTGGGCAGTGAAAACACCAAGTCCTAACCACTGAACAACCAGGGAATTCCCTGTTACTAAATTTTTAATAAAGCATTGGCCCCTGTCCCAGATGAGGTCTAGGGCATGAAGGCCAGGTGGCGTGACAGGTAAGGATTCCTGGGAGGGCACCCAGGAAGTACCTGGTGGTCTCAGCTAACGGGATCACCTTTTCTCTTGCAGGCATCCCGGCTGGAGAAGCAGAATAGCACAGCTGAGAGTGACTACGACAACACTCCCAACGACAGGGACCCGGATGACGCGGGGTACTTGTGCAGGAAGAAGGCCTCGGGGCTGGGCTCTTTAACTGGAACCCTAACAGCTTGGTCACGCCCTTCGCCACCTCTACCTGCTTCTCTGTTCTCAGACCCTTAAGGTCCTCAGATCCCAAGACATAAGTTCATAGTTCACACCTCTTCTCATCTCACCTGATTGCCCCAGGGGCCCTTTTTCCTTTTACCAGCAGGTTAGACTCATCTCTGAGTCTCTGTATTATGCTTAAAGTCAGTCCTTCACTTCAAGTCAACGTTAGGTTATACCCTGCATCACTGTCCCAAGAATTGCCTTGATTCAAATGACTTGATAACCACACACGCTCCCCATTCTGTTTGCTCCCTCCCTCTCCCCATCACTAGCCTTCCTGTGAGGGTCATCCCATTCAGCCTCGTGGTAGAATGAAGCAGCCTCCCCGTGAGCAGTGGCTGCTGCTGCTCAGCGAGCCTCACCCCAAGTCTCCTGCCAGACAGGATAAAGGAAACCACAGTAGCAGCCCGCTCGTGCCTCCAGCAGATGCACACGCCGCGGCTCCTAGAAGCAGCGAGGCCGCCCGTCAGCACCTGTCACGTTTAACCACTTCTTTAACACTCACAGGTCAAACAGGAAAGGAAGGCAGAGGAGCTCGGTGTGGCAGGGTGACAGCTCAGGCCCAGACACGGCAGAGCCCCATGCGGCCCCCAGTCCCATCCTCCCCAGCACCGAAGACGTCATCCGGAAGACGGAGCAGATCACCAAAAACATACAGGAGCTCCTAAGGGCAGCCCAGGAAAATAAACACGACAGGTAAGGGGGCTTGAGAATCCTGCCTGGCTCCGGGAGAGATGCTGCCGCTCTAGTTACAGACGGGACTGGGTTTTAACGTGCTGACGTCAGAAGGTTGGAAATTTCAGGTTTACTTAAGACACTTAAAAACAAATGTGTAAATTTGGGGTTTTTTTGTCTGTTTTCTACGGTACTTTTTAAAAAAATTTTTAATTGAAGGATAATTGCTTTACAATATCGGTTTCCTCTCTGCCATACATCAATATGAATTAGCCTTAGATGTATATGTCTCCTCCTCCTTGAACCTTCCTCCCACCTCCCACTCTTTACCACCCCTCTAGGTGGTTACAGAACCCCCGTTTGAGTCCCCTGAGTCCTACAGCAAATTTCCACTGGCTATCTATTTTGCATATGGTAGTGTATATGCTTCCATGCTACTTCTCTCCATGTGTCTCACCTGTTTTATATGGTATTTTTAATCTTTGATCTCACGAAATGCTCCGAACAAAACTGCATCTAGAGATAGAATTACAGCATCTTTGGGGTGGTGACATTCCTAGTTCTTGAGGTGAAAGAAGCTGCCTCAAAACTAGCAACAGATTCTCCCGGCTGCTCTGCTTAGCTGGGGAGGAGTGTGTGCCATAGGTTTCCTGAAATGAACCTGATTTCTTACCCGACTCCCTCACGTGTGCATGTGCACGTCTAGGAAGCAAGTGGTTTACAAATAAAAGTGGATCTAATCATCACCCAAACCATTCTCTGCTCCTGAAAGAAAAACCTGCTCAGTCTGGGCAGAACAGCATCCCACGGAGTTCTTTCCAGCTGCAGAGAAGGGCCCGGCCCCTGTTCTACCCCACCCCTTTGCTCTCGGGTAAGTTATTAGCAGTTGCGGGTTGATCCTAGTTTCAGGTGGTGGCCGGCCTGCTCCAGACACGTTTAACATCATCCCACTGAATTTGTGAAAGCAGCAGAATTTGATCAAAATCCAAGAAAACCTCATTTTTTTCAGTCGGTCAGCAAAATTTGGCCTTCCCAGGTGGCCCAGTGGTAAAGAATCCAGGAGATATGAGCTCGATCCCTGGGTCGGGAAGATCCCCTGGAGGAGGAAATGGCAGCCCACTCCAGTATTCTTGCCTGGCGAATCCCATGGACGGAGGAGCCTGGCGGGCTTACAGTCCATAGGGTCACAAGAGAGTCAGACACAACTCAGTGACTAACCAACAGCAAAGTTTAGTGCTTCCGTGAAGAAGTTCTCTTCATGCCTTTGCACAAACAGGAGTTGTTCAAGGAGCACAGTACTGCCCCTCCCCTTCCTCTGAGCTCCCTTCCACAGAAAGCTGGGCCAGTGTCTCTTGCAGTCTCCGCGTTCCTGGCAATGTCACGCTCACCTCCCCGTGTTCCACCCTTTTCATTTTGCTGTACAGCTCAGACTTCTCCCAGTGGCGTCATTTCCCCCGCACCAGGAGAGGAGTGGGCAGTGTTTATTACCAGAGCGGAATTAGTCTTCATGGGTGGATGGCTGGAGGAGCCTCAGAGAAAAAGAGGAACCTACATGATTTCTCAGCCTCCTTCCGTGGAAATCATATAACTGTCCATCTCTCCTTCCCCAGGACATCCTGTTCATCACATGCCCCTCCTGCCTCACACGCTATAGATGTGCAGTACCTCTGCTCAGCACCGCGGCCTGGACAGCAGGCCCCTTCATTGCCTCATTACATGAAGCAAAACGTTTCCCACCTTCCCACATATGGTCTGTTAGGGTCCCTCGATAACATGGTAAACCCTTCCCCTGGCCCTCTCCTACTGCCGAGCAACACGCTTCACTTCCCATCTCACCCAGCTTGGAGGTGCCCCGCTCGTATTGCAGATGACCAAAAAAACATGCTTACATTATGTTTCTTTCTTTGATGGTTGTCAAGAATATAAATATGTGTCCTGGGGCTGTTTTCTGGCTTCAAAGATCCCAATATGGTGCTTGGTACAATCTGGGAAGTTTTTCATTTTTTTTTTTAAGATGTACAAATCCATTCAGCGTATGTTGTGGTCTCAGTGTTCTGTGGCTCCACCAGGCTGTTATGTACGTCACCTGCATTCATACCTGGAGGCTGTTTTTATATGATGGAATCAACTTTGAAGGATAGGGGCCCCGGCTTTATCCCCGAGTGCCTTGTGTTGGTGTGGGATCCACAGCAGGCTGGCTGTGGCCTCAGCCCCTTTATTACGGGAGTGTAAATGGGAACGTATTCATGTCTGAGTGTTCTCTGTCTCTGAATTATTTTTGCTGTCTTTGAATAACCTTTTCAATATTCTTGCAGTTATATTCCCTGCTCAGAGAGGATACATGTAGCTGTTACAGAAATGGCAGCATTATTCCCTAAAGTAAGTCACTCCCTGCTAACTTGGTTTGGATCCTTTTCAATGAGCTCCAAGAAATTTCTTGATGACCTTTACATTATATTCATCTTTTTGTAGCACAGAGAGTTTTAAATATACAAACAGCCATATAGGGCTGTTGGTTTGGGTTTAATAAGACAAGAATGTATGAGCCAAATGCTGCAAGGCAAAGCATTAATAGAAAAAAAATTTTATCTGGGATATTTCACCCGTGTAAATACTTTTTCAAATACTGCTTCAGAATAGCACTAGTAAATGCATACTGCTAAATATACTGCGTGTACTCTGAACTTTGAGTCAGAGCCCCCAGAATCTCCTACACTGCAGGTTGCCAAACTTGTGGTCTTTCACACATCCCCAGGAAAAACATGCAGGACACAGCTGCCATTCACTGCGGAATAGTTTGGTTGTCTCCCGAGGAATGCTTGTCCTTGGAGGTATCCGCCCTGCAGTCCATGACGAACGGCTGTTTTTCTGTTTAGAAACCCAAGTCCGACATGGTGAGGACCTCCCTCCGCTTACTGACGTCCAGTGCCTACCGACTGCAGTCAGAATGCAAGAAGACCCTCCCGGGGGACCCGGGCCCGCCCACGGACATCCAGCTGGTCACGCAGCAGGTCATCCAGTGTGCCTACGATATCGCCAAGGCCGCCAAGCAGCTGGTCACCATCACCACCAAAGAGAACAATAACTGAACGGCAGGGCTGGCCCTTCTGTTTCCTTTCCCAAGTCCGGTTTCCACCTTAGACATGGAACTCTTACGATTTTTGCAGACACAAGCATTTAATGAAAGTTTAAAACTTTTTAAAAAGAAAACTCAGTATTATTTTTGCATGTTTTCTAACAAATTTTCAACTATTAATTTAACCCACTTGCCTTATTTTGTGCCTGTTTGCCAGTTTACCTTCTGACGTTCTGTTGTGCTGTCCGTGACCGTCGAGTTAACGATCATAGACACCCGAAAGCAGAGCTTCGTTGTTTAAAGTTTGTTAGACCTTCTCCATCCCTTCAGACTCCTTGCCTGTGGTTAAGACTGTAAGTGAGGTTCTTAGTGAAACATTCTCTGGAGAGAGTTGTCTAATCCCTGTCAAGCATTGTGCAATAGGCAAGTTTTCCAAGCTCTACTGCAGAACCTCTTTAAGTTCGGGGTATCTCCAAGAAGGCGTGTAGAGAAAGGACTTTGCCACTTTCGGAAACTAGCGTAACAGTCTCTTGGGGGGAAACAATGAAGCGTTCCGTTTACCGTCCTGCCACACTCGGTGTTCTCTCAGCTGATTTTTCTGTCTTGTCTTCTGTCCGTTTCTGTTTTACGGTCACCCTGAAGTCTCCATAGCGATAAGCACTCATCCCCCATGTCCTGTGTGCCTTGGCCACGTTGTCACGCACAGGCGGAGGACCCCCAGTCCCACGAGCCATAGCTAAATTCGTCCCACCCCGTTCAGACGGCACTGCCGCAAACTGTGACGAGAGAAATGGTCTACTCCCCTCACTCCTTTAGCCGCTTAAAGCCTTCTCACACGACCAGCCCCGCACGTCTCACCACCTTTAAGGACTTCGGATAAGGTAAGATGCGTGCAGTCACCGGGATTCACTTCTCCTCTGGCGCCTCCTCGCTGGTACTTCAGCATCAGACATCACATTTCAGGAAGTCCCTGCAGAGCGCTCTAGACTGTGCACTATCCCAAGGCTACAGAAACCTGCAGGTGTAAGGTCTGGGGTGCCCTGAGGTTGCCTTCTAAGAACAGCTGGGTCGTTCTGGAAGCTAAAAGTGCATTCCTTCCTGCTCGAGGCCGATGTTTTGTGTGGGCGTGGCTCAGACGGTGACCTCAACCAGCAGGGCCAGGCAGTGGTGACAATGAATGAAGTGAGCCAGGTGCCAGGGACAGCGGGGAGCCCACGGCATGTCAGTGGGACAGCAGCTGCCCAGCTCCACTCAGGCTACCGTGTAAATAAAACGGGCCTGGAGTTGCTGAAGCTTTTGACTTGTCAGAAGACATCAGATATTTCTGTGCCATCTCTCCATCTGTAAATGTCGGTGACTCGTCTAAACATATTCACAGCACACGTGTGGGCACGCTGCGGCCTTGAGGCTGCTGGCTCCCGGCTCTGCTGTGGATTGTGAGGCCTGGCTTCCCTGGCCTCCCTGGGTTTAGCCTCTGAGCCTTATTACCTTTTGCAGGGCTGCCATACCCTGTGTTGATGTTGGTCCTTGTTTCACCCATCTGTTCTGTCCCGTAGCGCTCGTTCACACGCATGGAAATGTCAAAATCATCACAGTTGCCCCAAAACATGCTCGGTAAGCCTGTATTTTCACAGAACTGTTGGATTCACAAACACCTTTGTAGCCTGACTGAATGCTGTTGGAAGGAGGACGGTGATAGTGTTTGGTTACTCAGTCACTGTGCTGGGTTCTTTCACCGGCTTTTTGCTCTGCTGAGTAGCACGGGGAAAGGGTCCATGTCTCTAAGACTTGTCTGCACAACGTAAGTGCCACGCTCTTGTCAGATGCTGAGGGGCATCTTCTCGAAGGAGGTCTTCTACCTCCAGTTCAGGCACCGTCTGAGAACCATCTCTGCACGCTGCACGGATGGGCTGTCCCTCCTCTTCCTGGCGAGCACCTGCTCTTCCTCCTGGCTGACATGGGCTCCTTGGGCAAGGCCCGGCGCAGCCTTGGGTTGGCACCCTCGGCCTCCTCCATCAGGAGGACGGCCTTCTGGATGATGAGTTGCCGCAGTGGGTGAAGCGGCGTCT
Source organism: Cephalophus harveyi (assembly GCA_006410635.1). Taxonomy (NCBI): domain Eukaryota; kingdom Metazoa; phylum Chordata; class Mammalia; order Artiodactyla; family Bovidae; genus Cephalophus; species Cephalophus harveyi. The sequence goes on from SJYT01024469.1 coordinate 355,843, forward strand.
TCACAGGCACACTCAGAACCTAGAGTGGGGGATGTCATTTCATGCCCCTGGAGAAAGTCAAGGAACATGAGGGCCAGCAAAGCATGCCCAGCCGTGAGCACACCACAGGAGTTCGCCCTGCTGACCCACAGTGCCAGCACTCGGGGAGGGAAGCTCCCAGGTGGAGTGACACCCAGCCACAGGGCTGAGGGGGGCCCTTCTCCTCCCCCTGCGTGTTTCCTCGAGGCCGGGGTCAGAGACCTGCGGGGCCTGTGGACGTTCGCACCTCATCTCAGCAGCCGTTCACCACCTTTTGCACATGGGTTCCTGGGCCTTACACTGACATCTGAGCTCTGTGATGTCATCCTCTTCCCCTTGATTCTCAAATCCCCGCCCCCTCAGATGCCCTGAGGAGCTGGGAGGACACAGGTAGGAAAGCCACCAGGAGGCAGCTCCACCTGAGCGCCTCCCGCTGAAGTCCTCCTCTGCCTCGGAACACAAATAGTTCTTATTTGCCAAAGAACGACGACTTGGACCCAAAGACTAAACACAGCATTTCACTGATGGGAACTGGAAACGCACAACTCAGGAGCTGTCCTCCGACTGCCCCAGCGATTTCAGCTGCAGAACCCGAGCAAGCCCAGCTCGAGTCTGTCCCCCGCAGCCGCCCTGAGCTCCCCACGCAGAGGGTCTTTCTTCTTTCTGCAGAGGGTCTTCCTTCTTTCCTTGTCCCAGTTGAAGGTCACCTTGATTTTCCAAAAGAAAATGCTGCATAGGAAAAATGAGATGCCTTTTATCCCAGTATCTTCTATCCATGTCACCCATGATTCTGTACTTATTTTTCCTGTTCGTTGTACATTCGTATCCCTGTAATTATTGTTCAACCCTGTAAGTGTTGTAAAATCGTTTTGGAATTTGTGCCTGCTAGTTATGCAATAAACAGGCTCTGTAACTGTCCTTGGGGTACTGTGTCTGCCATCAATTAGCTGATGTTTCCAGATACTCGGTCAAAGTTCTGAGGAAGTTGTCCCCATGGAAACCCGTCTTCCGTGAGAGGCGGTACTGTAGGTGCCTCCACCCTGGGAGCTCTGTCGATGGCCTTGTCCTCCTCTGTGCTCAGCGGACAGCTTTCTTAACAAGAGGTCCTGCATCATGGGGTCACTTCCAGGTATCTGATAGTGAGGCCTTTACCCCTCACGTTAGATTTTTAAAATTCAGCGAAAGCCGGCCAAGCATAAGTGTCGTCACCTCTCCTGAGTGAGTAACCGGGGCATAGTCTTTTGCCAAGAAGTTGTGTCTTGCCCTTGAGCCCCAGGTGCCAGGACCCCCACAGCATCTATGAAATAACCGACTGAAAGGACTGTCCACTGGCTTCCAAGCACCATGGGCAGCGCTTTGCCAGCTGTGGGGCTACACAGAGGCCATTGGCCTCACCACAAGGACAGGTTGGGGGCCATCTGAGGGTGACGTGCCGAGAGGCTGTCCAGAGCCGTCAAGATGGCACGGACTCCACAGCTTTCTGGGGTCACGTGGCAGCTCACCACACAGCAGCTCCCTGGCGGAGGGGGCGCTGCAGACAAGGGGAGGTCTGGGGAAGCTGGGCTTCATCCTCCCGCCCCTGCTCCCAGGCCCTTACAAGCAGTTTTCCCTGACCACACTCCCCAGAATTCTCAGCCCACCTCCCACCCCAGTGCAGCTGCTCCCCGAAATTCCTCTCCCCCGCTCACCCCATCCCACACCTTCCCTTCTTGGGACTCGTCTTCCCCCTTCTGTCTGTCCCCTCCCAGGCCTCTCCCTTCCTCCCCAGTCCTTGTAGCATTGCCTGTATCCTGCCGCCCACCAGCTCTCCACCTCTGCCTTTCAGAACCCCAGGTGATTAACTCCCTCCCACCCGGCCTAGCCTCCTCTCACCTTTATCCTGGAAGGACCAGCTGGAAGGACCGTCTCTCTCCCAGGCCCTGCTTTCCTTAGGAGCCCACAATGCATTACAGACAGGAGAGTTTTGAAATCTAACTTGGTCTTACAATTTGCACACACACACACCCCGCTATGGCCTAAGAGTAGCTGTTAGCCCCCTCTTGCCCCACACCTTGCTATCTGCTTCCCTCTCCTAGCCCTCCCCTCCCAGGACCTCTTTCAATATTTCCCTACCCCACCCAGCCCCCTTCCTTTCTGAGGGGCTGAATTACCTACATGATTACCTATATATAGGCACTTATTGTGGGCAGTCCCTGGCTAAGTGCAGTTTCCTACAGTCACAACTGAAACGACCTCCCATTTTGCAGATGAGGAAACAGCCCAGTTGGTGGTGGCGGTGGTGTGGGTCAGTGCATAGGGCCTGTGCTCAGCCACAGGGTTCTCCCTGTCCAGGGGAGCCTCCAGGGTGTGGGTTGCAGGAACACAGTGGACGGCAGAGCTTCTGGAAGCAGGAGAGGTGAGGGATGGCTGCACCCTGGACAGAGGTAGGGGGCAGACCTGGAGGCACTCCTCTGGTCTGGGAGCATCAGGGCGGGAAGGCAGGGATGCTGGTCTCTGCCCACCATGGGTGCTGGGGGCTTTAAAGGAATGTTGAACACCTGGGTGGCAGAGCTTGTGTTTGGTTTCCAATTCCTTGGTTTTTTGCCATAGCTATTTCTCTTCTCTTCTGTCGGTTTCAAATGGAGACATGTGGAAACTGCTGCTCAAGTCAGACTCTGATCTCTTGAGTGGAGGACACTGCCCAACTCAGCTATCTCAATGTTCAGGGCAGTGTTCTCTACACAGTGTGTACAGAAACGGAGGACTGGGTATTTAGGGGCAAAAAAATGAACAAAAAGGAACTGCAGCCTTTTAAATCAGCTAATAACTGAAATAAAGTGAGGGAGAGAAAGAAACCACTACCGCACTGCAAGGAGAGCATCACAGCAAGACTTTCACGTCATCATCACAAAAGGCTGAGAGAGGCCTTCCAGCTGTCCAGCTAGATATGATCCTAAATGCACGCAACTGAAATTATGTGTCAGGATGTTCACAGAAACCCAGTTTTTAAAAGAAAAAAACTGGAAGCCAAATTAGAATGAATAAATTATACCATTTACATTAGCACCCCAAAATGAAATACTTAAGGTATAAAGTCTTAATAAAAAAATTTTTTTAATTACATGCTTATATCAGAGAAGGCGATGGCACCCCACTCCAGGACGGGGGAGCCTGGTGGGCTGCAGTCCATGGGGTTGCGAAGAGTCGGACATGACTGAGCGACTTCACTTTCACTTTTCACTTTCATGCATTGGAGAAGGAAATGGCAACCCACTCCAGTGTTCTTGCCTGGAGAATCCCAGGGACGGGGGAGCCTGGTGGGCTGCCGTGTGTGGGGTCACACAGAGTCGGACACGACTGAAGTGACTGAGCAGCGGCATATCCTTTGAGGTAGGTTTTTTCCTACCTTTTAGTACTTTTGAGTAATCATAACATTAAGTCATAAAGTAAATAACCCTCTAAAATGAAGACACGACGCTGTCAGACTCCCTAAAATAAAATTCCATGTGGCTTCATGGCCAAATTTCATCATGGTCAGCAAGCACTGCTAATGCTAATGTGTTTGAAGGCATTATGATGATGCTCTGTATTTTATGAAGACTGAAAACTACGTAAAAACCCAGATTGTAAAAAAAAAAAAAAATTCATTATGGGACTTCCTGGTGGCCCAGTGGTGAAGACTCGTCTGGCAGTGCAGGGGACACAGGTCCAGTCCCTGGTCTGGGATCACACATGGGGGCAGCTGAGACTGCGGGCCACAGCTACTGAGCCTACGCCCTCTCAGAGCCTGTGAGCCGCAACTGGAGCCCACGCGCCACAGCTAGAGAGTAGACCCTGCTGGCCGCAATTAGACAAAACCTGGGCGCAGCAATGAAGACCCAGTGCAGCCAAAAACAGATGGTTAAAAACGTAAATATTAATTTACCCATAAGGAAATATGGGTGCACTGAATATGTTCATTGCACAAATGGTTCCTTCAGCCCCATGAGTTACCGCTGGCTTTGTGCCTGCCAGGGACATCTGCTCACCCGTGCACTTGCTTGATTCCTATCCCTGTTCTTGTTCAGCTTTGTAACTTCCCCAGGCCTAGCAGCACATCCTCCCTAGAGAGGATATATGTGCTGAGTGAGCAAAAAGAGTGAAAATCATTCACATACAGGACAACACCATCTGTTCTAAACAACTTGAACCGTGCAGGAGAATCCGCTGTAGAATGATTTACAAATCATTAATTTTACAGTAAGTAGGAAAAGTTGCTTAAAATAATAAAACCATTATATGCAATCAATAATTACGAGCTAAGAAGAGTACGTGCCACACCAGAAATAGTTAAGACAGTGGATGCTCTAAACCTGGAAACAAAGATTGAGTCCCAGTTCAGAGAGGAAACATTTAAATATATTAGGGTAGAAAACTAGTGTAACAGATTGCGGAGTCCCAACCACTGGACTGCCAGGCAACTCCCTATAATAAACTTTAATGCTAATAAGACTGCTGCCAGGCTTCACGAACAAAAAACTCAAGGAAATAAAAAATATTCAGTAAATTCATGAGTGCCTATTTACCAGACATTCTGTCCATTTTGAGTTCTATCCTGGAGCTCGGACAATGTATGACTGCTAATAATTCCCTGTAGTTTTACTTAGAAGAGGTTCCAGTGGAAATGAGAACGGAGACAATACCACTGACACAAGAAAGTGAAAATATCCAAACCTGTTAAGAGATGTGGGTTAAATCAGTACAACTCATCATTCTATACAACCCACTTTGCAGCAGTTATTAAAAGCAACAGTGACAAAATCTTGGAAGCAGGGCCATCAAACCAGAACTTTATTTCACAATTAACGAACATCTGAGAGGAGGAAAGTAAATATGAACATGCATAATGAAAGCTGTGCTCAGGGGATCACAGTCAAAAGAAATTTAAGACAAGAAAATGAAAACCAGGCTAAGGATGTAGTTCTCAGCTCAATTTGTTTTTATGGCACAATAGAAATGAAAGGCACTGCCGCCCTGAGACTCGGGATTTTTTAATAAACTCTGGTTTTTAATAACCTGGAACAGAGCCCTGTAATTAGTTGTAATTTACTGAGATATGGAATCTTGAGCACAATATAATGAAAACTGAAATCTCAGAGGAAAAATATGAAAAAAAATACAAGTCATAAAAATATGATTATTGCTGCAAGGAACTTATAGCTATTTATAGAGATTAATCTAGGACTATGTCACATTGATAGAACAGTGAGAAGAGACATTTTTGGCTGATCTGCAGTTGAGTCTGATCTAGTTTCTTCAGGTTCAGTGCCCCTTCCTCTGGGGACATAAATCTCAAAAGGCTGCACATGGCTGAGCCCTATCCAAGACACTAGAGTCCCAAGGTGTCCTGCCAAAAGGTTAGCCAGCCAGGTGACTTTTTGAGGCTCAGTTACATACATGTTGGGGTTGCCCATCACCCCCAACAATGCTCTATGCAAATTCTACCAAAATGCTTCTAAAACAAGGAAAGACTCATTTCTCACCACCTTTTCAGAAAGCATCCATGGACGCCACCAAACTGTCTCAGGGTTCATAGTTCTTTTCTTCCAGAAAACAAGACGTAATCATTTGGGGACCTAAATTAATAAACCCTGAAAATAATAAGCTAGACCAAGACCCACAAGTTTGTTTTCAATAGAACAAATTTAAATGGCAATTTTAAAAACTGAAAAACTTGTCTCCTATCTGTAATTAAGAGTCCTCACTGGAGGTGGACAATTAGGGGTGAGACAACAGGAAACCCGTAGCCTGTCAACTTATAACTTGATACAACTTATAACTGATACAACTTATAACTCCTAGCACCGATTTAGAATCTAACATTATTTGTCAACATATCACAAGACTGTGACGCACTGTCAACATGTGACTATGAAGTCCCTTCTGGGATAAAAAAGGCAGGAAAGGGCCTCCTGTATAGCCAGCACAGCTTAAAGTCCAGCCAGACCTTCGCCATCTAACTGTGGACCTGAACATTCACTCAACTGTTTACAGTGACCCGAACACTGGAACAGAGCCTGTACAACAGTCTGGCGGCAGCATACCAGAGACCTCACCATCCTCACTCTTTGTTCTTCCAGTACCAACGAAGTCAGTTCCAAGCGATTCTGGGATGTCCGTAAGGCTGAGAAGAAAGAGAAAACATAAGACTGATTAAGTCAGTAGTCGCTGGAGCATTAGAAATTAATCTCATCTCAAGAAACAGCTAAAAGCACCGTTTTATAAATGGCTGTTTTCATTTACAGCTGAAAAGTCTGTGACCCTAAGCCATAAATGAGGCACTCTGATTTCTTAAGTACCAGCCCTGAGTAACACTTCACGTGGCTCTGTGAGTCCCTGATCTGAGACACGCACTGACCCATGGTGGAGGAAGTTTAGAAAATGCTGTTCCCTGCCCTCGAGAGCCCCGGCTGGCTGGGACTCTGGCATTCTGCAGCAGGTGTGCGACCTGCTCTGCTCCATCAGCTTCCCAGAGTCTCTGACCAGAGGAGCCGGCCTCGTCTGGCAGCACGTGAGTGCCAGGGTGGCCAGGGCGGCCCTGGTCAAGGAGGGACAGCGGCGACATGCCTGCTGAGCCCTCGGTCACTTCCCTGGTGCTTTACTCGTCAGCTCCCCCAAAGCACAGGTGATGGCCTTCGCTTCTCTGTGCTCCCCTGAGGTCCTGCACCAGGGGTCACTCAAGTACTTGGGGAGACAGAGAAAGAAGGAAGGAGAGGACCAGATGACAGGGAGGGGGTGACCACAGTGCCGAGGGCAGGAGAGGAAGGGACCCAGGTCCCAGTCACCCGCTCAGCTGGGCACTGCTGTCCCGACAGCTAGGACCCCGCCCCACTGCACCATCCCCCGCCACCAGCCGCCCCAAACCTCTTCCCGGATTGCTCTTTGTCCCAGACAGGGTCGCCAGGCACCAGCAGAGCAGTCGGGACCTCAGTCATCAGGCTGCAGTGGCAGGAGCCACAGCAAAGTTGCTGCAAGGTCTGTTTGAGGCCCAACAAAGGATCGAACAGACCGTGTCCAGGCTCCCTACCAGTCAGGAAAGGAAGAAACACACGAGAAGAGGAGCAAGGCAGAGTCCAAGGTGCTGGGAAGCAGCCCTGTGCCCGGGGCGGTGAACGGGGGGCCAGGAGAGCGGGCGGAGCGGCTCCCTACCTTGGGCCGGTAGCCCTGCTTGGCCATCATCTTCGCCTCCTGCCGCAGCAGGTCGGCCGTGAGCTGCTCTTCCCGCCTCGCCTCCTCTTCCTCCTCCTTCTCCTGCTGGTCTGCCTCCCAAGCCTGCAGCTGCCGCTCTGCCACCTGGGCACCAAGAGGAAAGTCACCCTGGACGGGCCACGGGCGGGACCCTGCCTCCGATCTCGAGGGACAGCCTGGGGTCCCCTGACTGGAGCATCAGCACTGACACCAGCACCCTCGCGGGAAGGGCGCTCGTGGGCCCGGAGAGGTTACGTGTGTGCTCATATGTACCTTGTGAAACACTTTGGATGTGGCCACGTGTTTGGAAGATTCTTCTGTGTTAACTATTAGGTACTGAATTGAATAAAAGAGACTTGGGGCCAGAGAGCCAAGTGCTTGCAGAGGCAACCGGGAAAGAGGTGAGGGGCAGGAACGGTAAGCATTGCTTTCCTGGGAGATGGAGGACCCGGAGCGGGGCTGGACCTACCACCAGAAGGGTCAAGGTTCCAGTGGGAAACAAAAATGGATGCCCTGAGCTCCTGATTGTGGGCTTCCTAGACAAAGTCCAGGCCAGGCTGTGGAAGCAGGTCAAGGGCCCCTGGGCCCCGAGCCTCGACGGCACAGCAGCCCCAGCAGGGCCTGTGCGCTCGTGCCAGGGCTCAGCCCACCTGGGCTTCCAGCTCCTGCTTCCTGGCCGATTTCAGTTCCTCACTCTCCTCTTTCTCACGACGGGCTGACTCTCTTGCCGCCTCAAGATCTTGAATAAGCTGCTCTCTGTGTCTCAGGGATTCCTCTTGCGCCCGTCGGTTTTGTTCAATCTTTTCCTGGATCTGTTGTTGTCTTCCTGTCAGAACCTATCCTCAGCAGAAAGGAAGAGGGGAGGTTTTAGTTAGACTTTAACAGATGCCTCTTCCACCAGCCGTGGGCCACTCTGCAGCTACACAGACACCAGCCTAATCCTCAGCCTCAGGCCCTAACGCACCAGGCAAGGCTACTACAGGGTCAGCCTGGACAGTCGGCTGTACTTCCCACACGTCCCCATCACACACAAGGTGCACGTGGACGGTGCGTGTGGAGACAGCCAAGCACCAGAGAGACGGAAGCAGGCAGGGGTGGAGCCCCGTCCCCACAGACACACAGCCGCAAGGCGACTCTCACTCCCTGTCAGCGAGTGCCAGGAAAAGCAGGAACCACGAGCCATGCAGGCAGCCGGAGGCAGAGTCGGGGTCACCCTGCCAACCTGGTGGCTGTGAATTCACTGCTCAGAGCAGCAGAAACCTGCTGTGCTTGATTCTGGAGGATTCGTCCAGAACACGGTCCAGTCTCGGGAACCACCTGCCACTCCAGACTGCCAGGCTCTCTGGACAGGACAAGTGGCCACAGCAAGGAGGGATGTTTTAAATGGGAGGGGAAAAAGTCAAAAGATGCTGGAGAATATCTGGTATTCCTAAAAGAGCACCAGCTGGGACCCACACTCCCATAGGTTCTAAAATGTAGCATGCTGGCATGCACAGAATACAAGATCCATTTTAAACTACTTTAAGATAACTTTGAATACATGGATAATAAAGGCTTTCTTCCCCAAAAAGACTTTCTTTGAATTGGGGTGTGTCTTATAACGGACTACTTCTAAATAGCAGATGAAACAGTCACGTTCTTTAGTCCGCTTTTGGAGTTGCGCCCCAAGAAAAAAATCCTAAATATGGAAAAGGTTTCTGCACAAGCTGTTCATCGCAGTGTTTCTTAAAAGGCTCCAATTTTAAAAAATGGACCCACAAAAGGAATAGAAAAACAAACTATTGTCTACCCATGTGATATATGTCATCAAAATGATATTTACAAAGAAGATATAACAGTATATTAAAATGACAGAAATCAAAAGCTCAATATAATAAGTAATATGTAGGAAAAATGTTATGCATAGAAACAGAAGCATAGAAGGAAATAAATAGTGGCTGTGGAGATAATAGGGGTCTAGGTGACTTTTTGGTTTTACTTTTCTGCACTGAAATTTTTTTCTAGTAAACATATCACTTTTATGGTGATATGAAAGATGACAGAATAACCTGAGGGGACTCTGTTCCCTGAGCATGTAGCAGGGTCAGCACGTGGTCACCAGCCCGACACCTGCCCGGCCAAGCTGCAGCCCCTCCCGGGCTTACCTCGCTCATCAGCCGGTCTCGAGCGCTCCTCTCGCGGGCCCACTCGGCCTCTCTCTTTTCCCACACTTCCTTGGCCTCTTCCCTAGGGAGACACAGAGCGGATGACAGTGGGCTCCTTACCACCGCCAGTGGCAGAAGAGAACCAAAGAACAATCAAGGCTCCAGGGCGCCAGGTAACGTACACTTTCTGCCGGGTCAACCTCCATGTAAACTTTCAGTGGATTACAGGCAAGGATAACTTCACAGAAACTACTACTGCCATAAGTACTTTTAAGTTCTCTTTTTTAACACTCCCTCTCCTTACAAAAAGCACTGGTGATGACATGCACCCAGGACATTTAAACACAGAAGTGAATGAAACCACTGGGACTGGAGAGGAGGAGGGGCACGCCGGTGCCTGAGCTCTGCTACCATGTTCCTGCGGCCCCTCTAGCTCACCCTGTGGTCCGGGCAGGGGAGTGGCCTTGACTCTCTGTGGCCCAAGTACTCTGCAAGCCCAGCACCAGCCTGGACGTCAGGATTAAACAGGAGGAGGGCCATAATGCACTCAGCACTGCATCTGGCACACAGTAAGTGCTCAATAAGTGTTACCTGTTATTCCATTACTTCACTCTACCAGATGAAGTTTTAGGACCCAGACTCATTTATATAGGCCTAAGATGCATTCAAATGGAGTAGCCATCACGGTCAACAAGAGTCCGAAATGCAGTACTTGGATGCAATCTCAAAAACGACAGAATGATCTCTGTTCGTTTCCAAGGCAAACTGCCGGGAGCCAGTGTGAGGAATCCTGCCCGTGACAAGGTCATGCGGTAGGAAGCCTGGCAAACGCAAGGCGTGTTCAGGTTTCAGGGGTTCCCCCTGGAATTTCCCGAGCATCCACCCCCCAAAGAATAAGAATCTGCCGGCCTTTGTACTCTGCTTTTCCACTCTTCTGATATTCTCTGGAAAAGTCAATTCAAGGCTTTAGTCTTCTGCATTTGAAAGGGATGTTTCAGGTAAACGCCCTCTGATAACTCTGTAGCTTGCTTGCCTAACAGGTTCCCCAGACCTCTTACAGCTTGTGATTGCTTACAGCCCCCAACCGCGAGAGACACAAAGCTTAAAAGCATCTTAAAGATATAGAGCCTTTTCTAAGGAGTTAAAGATTACATTGGTGACGGTTTTCACTGCTGACTCAATGACTGCTGCCAGACCTCCATATTCTTTATCTTTTAGGCACCTGGGAGGATGTTAATCAATGTAAACGGGATATGGAAAAGGATAGATAGTAGTTTTGATGTTAGCAACACTAGACTTTTGAGTTAATTACTTTTCTTTGTTGTATATCACTGCACTCCCCTTGTGTCCTTGCTATGTAAGAATGTAACTTTATTTAGTGCTTTCTGAGAGTGGCACCAGACTTTGGGAAGATTAACACAAATAAGTCTTCTGGTTGACAAACCCTTATCAGGAAAAAGGCTGTAAAATGTTAATTGACCTTTTGGCTAGAGGACATGTAAATCACCTAAGACTTGTGTATACAATTAGGTATGCAGAGAAAAAAGCCTGGTTTTGATGAGTCAGGGCTGCTGACGCCACATAATTTTGTATTGCCCATTGATCTGTATGTACAATCAAGGGTATAAAAGGCCTTCTGAACAATAGAGGAATGGAATCAGTTGCTGGACTGATTGCCCCCGTGTCTCCTCGTCCTACTTTAATTTCAGGCTGAATTC
>SJYT01024469.1:367019-409866 GCA_006410635.1 Cephalophus harveyi
AGTTGCTGGACTGGTTTCCACCGTGTCTCCTCTTCCTACTTTAATTTCAGGCTGAATTCCCATCTGGAGCGGGCGGCTCATCATGTCTACTTACCTGCCCCGGCTTTCAAGTACTGTGAGAGAAAGTGTCCAAGGCGGGGCACTTTCCAAAATTTGAACGGACGCCGGTGGCCTCACGTAGATGATGCAAACTTCTTGTCTGAAGTTTTATTAGTTCAGCTCGTTAACCAAGTTATTCAGCCTCTTTTCTCCACTTAAATTTCCTACTATACTATCTCTTTCTAATCTACTCTTATATTAATAAATAAATAAGTTTTCCTCGCCGATGCCGTCCACCCTTCGAATTCCCTGGATCCCCCGGGGCTGGACCCCGGCATTGCATTCTTAGGGGACAAAACTTAATAGATCATGCTGTGTCATCTTTGTATATATTGGTGTAGTCTGTGCTTCATTCTAGACACTTTCTATTGTTACCTCTTCAAGTGAATAATTTTCTCCTGCTGCCATTTCTAATCTGTCATTTATTCTATCCACTGTATTTGCCATCTGACACTGTAGTTTTCATATTTATAAGCTGAAATTGGGTCTATTTTTTTATTTCCATGACTCTACTTAATTTTACAACATGCAAAACACGGTTATTCCAAGTATTTTAACATCTCTGTCTGCAATTTCTAAAATCTATGCCACTTCCGGGTCAATTTGATTTCTCGAGGGAATTTTAATATGATTTTTTCTTACCTTAGTGAAGTTAAACATTTTTTAAATATGGTTAGGATCTAGTGCTATATTTTTTTTTGTCAAATGGCTGCTTATGTCTTTTAAACATCTCTTAATAAAGTGAATGGCCAGGGCTACATCTTTCTTAGAAACTATTGGCTCAGGGCTTTTTCACTGATTTTTTTAGGTTCTTTGTTCTAAAAATTTTAAGAGTCATTTTTGTGTTTGTTTATGGTGTGCTTTCTTCTACCACTTGAAATTTTAAGCAATGCAATGCATTTTGGTTGAATAAACAATCAGTGGACATCACAAAGTGAGAACTTCACAGGAAACCCAGGAATTCCCACTAAGACAAAAAACTGTATATGCAGGAAAAGAGATGAAGCACTCAACTCATTCCCCTTTCCTCAAGAGCCAACCAACTCAATGAGAGACCTTGGGAACTGGATGGGCAGGACATGATTACTCAGTGTTTCCTCCAGGAAGCTGGAAGCTTGTGGTAGCTCTTCATGGAAATGAATTCCAACAAGGTCTTCAGTGTGAGGTAAGCTCCAATGGAGATGCCAACAGGAAAACAAGATGAGAAAAGAGGTTTGTGAGGTCACATGTTGAGAAGACTTTTGCACACCAGGATCACACACCTTTGGGCAAGCACCACCCCTTCCTGGGAATATTAATCAGTCACAGGTGGTCATTTCCTTCTTGGGATCACCCAGCACAACCTGAAGCATGCATTTATTTGCCTCATCCCCATCACCCTCTTAAAACCCACACCTGAGTAGTACATCTACTGAGGTGACCATGAGTCCTAGACTTGAAACAAGACAGCTCCAAGTGGACCAAGAGCATGTGTATTCAGTGCAGTCTCACAGCCTGAAGACAGTGGTTTCAGACTGCAAACTAGAAAACTGAGGAGAGCTATGTGAACACTGGGAAAGGAGGAGGGGTGGAAAAGATTTCTGGTAGGTGGCCCAGAATTAAATGGTCTTCAAAGTGCTTTAAGACCACCATGTAGGAGGAAAGTGGAATGATTCTCATTTCCACAAACACTTCAATACAATCTAATTATCATGGAGGAACTTTAGGCAAGATATTAAAAACTTGATAATGGTGAAATGTGAGAGAGAACAGAATGAAAGCCTGAATACTGTGGCAGTGAGACAAGGTTTGGAGTAGACACATTCTCCCTGCCATGTGACCCTTCAGTTTAGACTTAGAGAGCTGAAGACAGCAGGTGAATTTGGAGGGCTCTTAAGCGCCATTAAATACTCCTTTCTTCTCCCACCAAATCTTCTGAGTTATTCCCCATCTTCCACTAGAGGTGACAGAATTGGGCTTTGTGATGTCAAGTCCCTCCTAAGGCCACCATTGGCTGAGGAAGTGACTTGCTGACCTCATAAAGCATAAGGGTGTGGCCCCTGTGAAGGGGTATACATAGTGGTGCTCAGGGTCTCTGGAGCAGACCACTGCAAGTCTTGTAAATAACTAAGGTGACTGGGAAGCCTAAAGGCTCTACAGCAGTTATGGAAAAGCTGACTCTAGATACTCAGGAGGAAAAGATAAAGACCTCCTGTCAACTGAGGGCCAAAAGAAGTGAGATGAACCCACCCAACGTCTTCTTGCCCATTGACACCACCCCATAAGACCCCCTCCCCTCTCCTAGCCTGTCACATACCTCTTCTTTGCCCACACCCCCTTATCCTGAAGCCATTGTTCCCATCCACCTTCACCCTTTTCTCCAAACCAATGCCATTCTGTGCTCCCTCTCTTGTTTTCTCCAGGTGACCAGGTTAGTCATGAGGGTGAATAAGCCATCTTGTTCTGAGCTTATTTTTTATTTGTTGGAAGATTTTTGATTACAGTTTTGCTTTCCATGCTAGTGATGGGTCCATGCTCGTAGATTAAGGTTATCTACTTCCTCGTGGTTCAGTTTTGGAAGGCTGTAATTTTCTAAGTATTCATCCATTTCTTCCAAGTTGTCTGTTTGATTGTCATATAGTTGTTGATAGTAGTCTTTTATGATCCTTTGTATTTCTGTGTTGTCTATTGTGATTTCTCCATTTTCGTTTCTAGTTTTGTTGATTTGATTCCTCTCTTTTTGTTTCTTGATGAGTCTGGCTAATGGTTTTTCTATTTTTTTTTAATCTTCTCAAAGAATCAGCTTTTACTTTTGCTGATTTTTGCTATGGTCTTCTTTTCTTTTTTCATTTATTTCTGCCCTAATTTTTATGATTACTTTCCTTCTACTGACCCCAATGTTCTTCATTTCTTCTTTTTCTCATTGTTTTCAGTGTGCAGTTAGATCATTAGTTTCTCTTGTTTCTTGAGGTAAACTTGTGTTTATGAAATTTGCCCTTAACACTGCTTTTCTGAATCCCATAGGTTTTGGATTGTCGTGTTTTCATTTTTCATTCCTTTCTATGCCTATTTTGATTTCTTTCCTGATTTCTTCTATTTGTTGGTTATTCAGAAATGTGTTGTTTAACCTCCATATATTTGTATTTTTAATAGTTTTTTTTTCCTGTAGTTGACATCTAACCTTACCTCATTGTGATCAGAAAAGATGCTTGAAATTATTTCGCTTTTTAAAAAGTTTTACCAAGGCTAAATTTATGGCTCAGGATGTGATCCATCCTGGAGAATGTACCATGTGCATTTGAGAAAAAGGTGAAATTCATTATTTTGGAGTAAAGTGTCCTGTAGACATCAATTAGGTCTAACTGGTCCATTGTATCATTTAAAGTTTGTATTTCCTTGCTAATTTTCTGCTTGGTTGATCTATCCATATGTGTGAGTGGGATATTAAAGTCTCCCACTATCATTGTATTACTGTTAATTTCCCCTTTCAAACTTGTTAGCATTTGCCCTATGTATTGAGGTGCTCCTATGTTGGGTGCATATATATTTATAATTGTTATATATTCCTGTTGGATTGATCCTTTGATCATTATGTAGTGGGCTTCATTTTCTCATTTCATGGCCTTTATTTCAGTCTATTTTATCTGATCTGGTATTGCTATTCCTGCTTTATTTTGGTCTCCATTTCCATGAAATAACTTTATCAGCCCTTCACTTTCGCTTCATATGTGTCCCTTGGTTTTAAGTCGGTCTCTTGTAGACAGCATATATAGGGTTCTGGTTTTGTAACCATTTTACAATGCTTCCTTTGTCAGCTGTCTATCCATTTGTCCATCCCTCCTTCCAATCAACAGTCCATCTTTTTTCCTTGTTGCCTTTTGTGATAATCTGCAGACATCACTGTGTGTCTCCTTAAGTATTTCAGCAGGCCTGCCATTAAGTAGGGAGCTGTGCTTGTTTACAGAAGTTTTCTTTGGATATTAACTTTAGATACAGTGAAATAGAGCAATCTTTTCTTTTCTATCCATTTGTCCATCCCTGCTTCCAATCAACAGTCCATCTTTGTTCCTTGTTTCCTTTTGTGGTAAATTGCAGACATTAGCGTGTGTCTCCTTAAGAATTTCAGCAAGTCTGCCATTAAGTAGGGAGCTGTGTTTGTTTATAGAAATTTTCTTTGGATATTAACTTTAGATACAGTGAAACAGAACAATCTTTTCTTTCCCCAGTCATCTTACTTTTTAACTGAATTATCGTTGATTTACAACATTGTGTGAATGTCTGCTTTACAGCAAAGTGATTCAGTTATGCACATATAAGTGTATATATACACTGTGTGTGTGTTTATGCCTATATATATACACACATTATTTTATTTAGTTTCTTTTTTTGCTTGTGATGTCATAAGGAGAAAATGTGATGTCATGAGTTGCATATGATGTCATACATAGTGTGGGTCTGATGTCATCAACATAGTGGGTATGATAAAACAGATACAGTGGACGTGATGTCAGACATAGTGGGTGTGATGTCAAAAATACAGTGGATGTTTTGTCATACATAGTGGATGTAATGTCATATAGTGTGTGTGATGCCTAAATCACACATACTTTTGAGTGTGATATCATTGATATAGTTGATGTCTTATTGATGGCTTATAGAGTGGATGTGATGTCATATGTGGTTGATGTTTTCTCATACAGTGGATGTGATGTCATCAATATAGTGAGTGTGATGTCATAAAAAGAGTGGGTTCAGTTCAGTTCAGTTCAGTCGCTCAGTCGTGTCCGACTTTGCAACTCCATGAATCACAGCACGCCAGGCCTCCCTGTTCATCACCATCTCTCACAGTTCACTCAGACTCACGTCCACTAAGTCTGTGATGCCATCCAGCCATCTCATCCTCGGTCGTTGCCTTCTCCTCCTGCCCCCAATCCCTCCCAGCATCAGAGTCCTTTCCAATGAGTCAACTCTTCACACGAGGTGGCCAAAGTACTGGAGTTTCAGCTTTAGCATCATTCCTTCCAAAGAAATGCCAGGGTTGATCTCCTTCAGAATGGACTGGTTGGATCTGCTTGCAGTNATAAAGCAGAAGTAGATGTTTTTCTGGAACTCTCTTGCTTTTTCCATGATCCAGCGGATGTTGGCAATTTGATCTCTGGTTCCTCTGCCTTTTCTAAAGCCAGCTTGAACATTTAGTCTTTTTTTGTTTGTGATGTCATAAGGAGGGAATGTAGTGTCATGTGGTGCATATGATGTCATACATAGTGTGGGTCTGATGTCTTCAACACAGTGGGTGTGATGTCAGATATAGTGGGTGTGATGTCTTAAATACAGTGGATGTTTTGTCATACATAGTGCATGAAATGTCATATACTGTGTGTGATACCTAAATCACACTTACTATTGGATGCAATATCATTGGGTGTGATATCATTGATATAGTTGATGTCTTATTGATGTCTTATAGAGTCGGTGTGATGTCATAAATAGACTGAGTGTGATATCATAGTTATAAGGGGTGAGATGTCATATGTAGTGGATGTGATGTCATATATAGTGGGTGTAATGTCTTAGATACAGTGGAGTGATATCATAGATCCAGTCATGTGAAGTCATATACAGTGGGTTTGATGTCATGAATAGAATCTGTGTGATGGCATCGATTTAGTGGGTGTGATGGCAGATGTCGTGGGTGTGATGTTATAAATAGAAAGGCTGTGATGTCATATATAATAGATGTTTTGCCATAAATACAGTGGGTGTGATGTCAAAAATATAGTGGGCATTATATCATATACTCGGCATGATGTCTTATAAAGTGGGTGTGATATCAGATATAGTGGGTGTGATATCACAAAGACAGAGGTGTGATGTCATAGATACAGTGGAAATGATATCTTAGATACAGTCGATGTTTGGTCCTATATACTGGATGTGATGTCCTATATAGTGGACGTGAGGTCATTGGTACAGTGGGTTTTGTTGTAGACATGGTGGGTGTAATGTCACTGATATAGTGGGTGTGATGTCATATAGTGGCTGTGATATCATAAAACTCAGTGGGTGTGATGCCATCACTATAGTGGGTGTGATCATAAATTTAGTGTGTGTGATGTCACAGATACAGTGGATGTGATGTGAGATATAGTGGGTGTGGTGTCATAAAAATAGCAGATGTGATGTCACATGCATAGGGCCTGGATGTCATATACAGTGGATGTCATGTCATATATAGTGGGTGTTATGTCATAAACACAGTGATGGGTATCGTAAATGTTGTAGTGTGACGTCATAAGGAGGGAATGTGATATCATATGGTGCATATGATGTCATACATGGTGTGGGTCTGATATCTTCAACACAGTGGGTGTGATAACCCAGATACAGTGGATGTGATGTCAGATATAGTGGGTGTGATATCACAAATACAGAGGTGTGATGTCACAGATACAGTGGAAATGATATCTTAGATGTTTGGTCTTATATAGTGGATGTGATGTCCTATAGAGTGAATGTGAGGTCATTGATACAGTGGGTTTGGTCATAGATATGGCGGGTGTAATGTCACTGATATAGTGGGTGTGATGATATATATAGTGGCTGTGATGTCATAAAACACAGTGGGTGTGATGCCATCATTATAGTGGATGTGATCATAAATTTGGCGTGTGTGATGTCACAGATACAGTGGATGTGATGTGAGATATAGTGGGTGTGGTGTCATAAAAATAGTAGATGTGATGTCATATACTGGGTGTGATGTCATACAGAGAATGTGATGTCATAAATACAGTGGTGGTTACATCGTAGATTCAGTGGTGTGATTATAACACACACCCGCTGTGTTCATGACATCATACCCACTGTGTTGATGACATCATGCCCACTATATATGACATCACATCCACTGTATCTCAGACCTCACACTCACTCTATTGATGGCATCGCACCCACTACATATGATATCACACCCAGTATATATGACATCACCCCCACTGTATCCCTGATATTATGTCTAATGTGCTTATGACAGCACATCCTCTGTATCTATGACATCACACCCACTATAAAGCACATCACATCCACTTAATCTATGACATCAAACCCATTGTTTCTGTGACATCATGCCACTGTATGTGATATCATACCTACCATATCTATGATCTCACACCCACTGTATCAATAACATCACAGCCACTATGTATGATATCGCACCCACTATATATGACATCACATCCACTCTTTTTATAACAACAAATCCACTTATTGGACATCACATCCTCTATATCTGTGACATCAAAACCACCGTTTCTGTTATCACACCCACTGTATGGATGACATCGCATGCACTATATTTATGATATCATATTCACTATATATGATATCACAGCCACTATATATGACATCACACACTATTTTATGTGAACATACCAACTATATCTGACATCACATCCACTATATCTGACCTCACAACCAGCATGTCTATGATGTCACCCACTGTATCTATGACATCACACCAATGCATTTATGACATCACATCCACTTCATATGACATCAAAATTGCTCTATATGACATCACATTCACTGTTTTTATGACATCACATTCACTATATGACATCACACTCAATGTATTGTGACATCATACCCACCGTATCTATGATCAAACCCACTACATGACAAAACATTGACTGTATCTATGATATCACTTCCACTGTATCTCTGACATCACAACCCTGTATTTATGATGCCACACCCACTCTATATGACATCACACACACTACATATGACATCAGGCACAGTTTAACTATGATATCACACCCACTGTATTTCTGATGTCACACCAATTATACGTGACATCACTTCCACTATATTTGTGACATCATACCCAATGCATCAATGACATCAAATACAGTGTATCTATGAATCAAGCCCAGTGTATCTGTGATATCACACCCACTGTATCAATGACATCACACCTGCTGTATTTATGACATCACATTCACTATATATGATATCACACTCAGTATAGATATCACACCCAGTGTATATATCACATCCACTATATGATATAATGTCCCCTATATTTATGACACCCACTGTATTTATAACAGTACATCCATTATGACATCAAACCCAGTATATATGACTTCACACACACTCTATCACACCCACTGTATCTATAATAACATACCCACTGTTCTTATGACATCACACCATGTATATCTGAAATCACAACCATATATATATATGTGTGTGTATATATATATATATATACACACACATATATATACATATATATATGTCATATAGTGGAAGTCATAGTGAATGTGATAGCATATAGTGGGTGTAATGTCATTGTGGGAGTGATATCTTATATAGTGGATGTGATATAAATAATCTGGGGTCATATCATAGTTATACTGGGCATGATGTCATATGTAGTGGGTGTGATATCATATAGAGTAGCTGTGATGTCATGAATACCTTGGTTGTGATCAGTTATGGTGGTTATGATGTTTACAAATATAGTGGGTGTTATGTCATAAAAACAGTAGGTGTGTGGTCATAGAGATAGTTGGTGTGATATCATAAATCCAGCAGGTGTGATGTCACATATGATATCAAGTACAGTGTCTGTAATGCCATATATACTGGATGTGATGTTTTACAGAGTTGATGTGATGTCATCAGTTCAGTGGGTGTGATCATAGATATGGTGGGTATGATGTCAGATATAGTTGATGTGATGTCAGATAAACTGGAGGTGATGTCATAAAAATAGTGTGGGTATTCTCACAGATGCAGTGGGTGTGAACATAGATATGGTCATTGTAAAGTCACAGATATAGTGGGTGTGATGTTATATATAATGGTATGATGTCATAAATACAGTGGGTGTCATGTCAGAGATATAATGGATGTGATGTCATAAATACAGTGGTGTGATGCCATAGATACAGTGGATTTGAGGTCATATGCAGTGCTTGTGATGTCATATATAATGGGTGTGACATCATAGTTATACTGGGCATGGTGATATTCTAGTGGATGTGATGTCAAATATAGTGGGTGTGATGTCTTAGAGTGGGTGAGATGTCATCGATACAGTGAATGTGATGTCATGGATCTGGGGTGTGATGGCATAAACACTGAGTGTGTGATGTGGTATATAATTGATATGATGTCATAGAGTGGGTGTGATGTCATATAGTGGACATTATATCATATAGTTGATGTGATGTCACAGAGTGGTGTGAGAAATACTCCTCAGCCCCATTTCAATGCTTGCACTGACCAGGCTGCATTCTGCCCTTGTTCGAAACTATGACAAATACTCTTGAACACACTTCTCTGTCCCTGCACTGAACCAGGCTACCTTTTTCCCATGTTCAAGCACTGGCAGACAACCCTGAGCCAGATGTCCTTTTCTGCACTGAATGAGGCTAAGTGCTGACTAGGTTCATGACCCAAAACAACAGGCCTGAGCCAGTATCTTGAAGCTGGCACTGAAGCATTTTGGGACCTGCCCCTAGTGCACCCCCAGAAAATGCTCGTGAGCCCACATCATTGTTCCTGCACTGACCAGGCGGGTTCCTGCCTTTGCTTATGCCCCAGAGAAACACTCCTGAGCCCACATCTCCGTCTCTGCCATGAACCATGCTGGGTCCTGCACTTATTCAAAGCCCCGAACAACATAGCTGGGCCTGTATCTGACTCTCAGCCTAGTTCCGGGCCTTATTCGAGTTACCGGCAAGCAATTCTGAGCCAACAAATAGCTCCATGCTTCGGATCTATGCTGGGTACCGCCGTCATTCAATCCCCCAGGGAAACACTTGCAATCCCACATCCCACTTGCTGCACTGAAGAAGGTGGGTCAGCCTTTGAACAAGACCCCGAGAAACACTCCTAAGCACACCACTAGTTCCCTGCAGTGAACCATGCTGAACCTTGCACTGATTCAAGCCTCCAGAAAACACTCCTCAGCACACATTTGTTGTCCAAGCTTCCAAAAAATATTCCTCAGCCCACCACTAAGTCCCTTCACGGAATCAGGCTTGTTCATAATGGAACCAAGCTGGATCCAGCTCTTGTTCAAGGCCTTGAATACTACACCCACACCCACATCTGGGTCCCTTCACTGAACCAGGCTGGTCCTGCGCTTGTTCAAAACCCAAGAGAAACTCTTAAGCCCACATACAGTCCCTGCACTGAACCTGGTTGTGTCCTGTACTTGCACAGTCCTGTACTTGCACAAGCCCTCTAAAAATATTCTGGAACCCATATTTCAGTCCCTCTATAGATTCAGACTGGGTCCTGACCTTATTGCAGCCCCAGGCAATCGCTCCTTTGACCAAATTGCAGTTCCTGAGCTGAATTATCCTGAGTCCTGCACTGCTTCCATGCCCGGACCAACATTCATGAACCCGTATCTCACTCACAAAACTCAAGCAGGTTGGACCCTGCCTTTATTCAATCCCGGCATACATGCCTGAGCCCACAACGTCATCTCTGCACTGACCTAGAATGGGTCCTGTACTCGTTCAAGGTGCCAACCAACACTGCTGAGCCTCTCTCTGGCTCTCAGGCTAGTCCTGGCCATATTCAAGCCACCGACCTACAATCCTGAGCCTGCAACTCGCTCCCTGTTTCTCAGCTAGGGTGTGTCCTGCCATTGGTCAGTCCCCCATAAAGCACTCCTGATCCCACATCTCACTTGCTGCACTGAACGAGTCTCAACGTGCTTTTGTGCAAAACCCCAACCAACACTCCTGAGTCCACTTTTCGATTCTTACACTGACCATGCTCTGTCCTGCCCTTGTTCAAACCACGACAATTTCTCCTGAGCCCACATCTCGGTCCATGTAATGAACCAGGCTATGTTCTGGCTATCTTGAAGCCTCAGCGAATACTCCTGAATCGACATCTAATTACCTGCACTAAACCTGGCTGGGCCGAGAGCTTGTGCAAGACACTTGAAGATTCTCCTGAGCCTCCCTCTCTGTCCCTGCAGTAAACCAGGCTGGGTCTTGCACTTGTTCAACCCTGAGAAATACTACTGAGCCCCATTTCTGTGCTTACACTGACCATGTTGGATTCTGCCCTTGTTCGAATCCATGAACATACTCTTGAACCCACTTCTCGGTCCTGCACTGAACCAGGCTAGCTTCTTGCCATGTTCATGCACCGACAGACAACCCTGAGCCCAAATGTATGTTCCTGCACTGAAGGAGGCTAAGTGCTGCCTAGGTTCACGACTCCTAACAACAGGCCTGAGCCAACATCTCGAGACTGTCACTGAAGAATTTTGGGACCTGTCCCTGGTGCAACACCAGCAAATGCTCCTGAGCCCGCCTAATGTCCCTGCACTGAACCAGGCAGATTTCTGCCTTTGTGTATAGCCCCGAGAAACAGTCCTGAGCCAGCATCTCCATCCCTGCCATGAACCATGCTGGGTCATGGGTCCTGGTCCCTGACCAACATAGCTGGGCCTGTATCTGACTCTCATCCTAGTTCCTGGCCTTATTGGAGCTACCTACAAGCAATCCTGAGCCAACAAGTAGCTCCATGCATTGGTACTAAAGTGGGTACCTCCATCGTTCAATCCCCCAGGAAACACTTGCGATCCCACATCCCATTCACTACACTAAAGAAGGTGGGTCAGTCTTTGAGCAAGACCCCAAAAAACACGCCTGAGCCCACCAGTAGGTCCCTGAAGTGAACCATGCTGAATCATGCACTGGATCAAGCCTCCGGCAAACACTCTCCAGCACACATCTGTTGTCCATGCTTCCCAAAAATATTCCTGAACCCACCACTAGGTTCCTTCACAGAATCAGGCTGGATCACAATGGAACCCAGCTGGACCGAGCTCTTATCGAAGCCCCTGAAAACTACACCTGAGCCCACATCTGGGTTCCTTCACTGAACCAGGCTGGTCCTGCGCTTGTTCAGACCCCGAGAGACACTCATGAGCCCACATACGGTCCCTGCACTGAACCGGGCTGGGTCCTGTACTTGCACAAGCACTCTAAAAATATTCTGAAGCACTCATTTTGTCCCTCTACTGATCCAGACTGGTTCCTGACTTTATTGCAGCCCCAGACAATCGATCCTGGGCCCACATCACAGTTCCTGAGCTGAATTATGCTGGGGCCTGCACTGGTTCCATACCCCAACCAACACTCTTCAGCCCATATCTCACTCCCAGAACTCAAGCAGGCTGGACCCTGCCTTTATTCAAGCCCCGGAAAACACCCCTGTGCCCACAACGTCGTCTCTGCACTGACCCAGGATGGGTCCTGTACTCGTTCAAGGTGCCAGCTAACACTGCTGAGACTCTCTCTGACTCTCAGGCTAATCCTGGCAATATTCAAACACCCGACCAGAGCCTGCAATGCCCTCCCTGCCTCTGAGCAAGGGTGTGTCCTGCCATTGATCAATCCTCCATAAATCAGTCCAGATCCCTCATCTCACTGGTTGCACTGAAAGATGCTCGACGTTCTTTTGTGCATGACCTCAACCAACAATCCTGAGCCCACTTTTTGAACCTTACACTGACCATGCTCGGTCCTGCCCTTGTTCAAACCATGACAAATTCTCCTGAGCCCACATCTCTGTCCCTGTACTGAACTAGGCTAAGTCCTGGTTATCTTGAAGCCTCAGCAAATACTCTTGAATTGACATTTAAGTACCTGCACTGAACCTGGCTGGGCTGAGAGCTTGTGCAAGACACTTGAAGACCCTCCTGAGCTTCTCTCTCAGTCCCTGTGCCAAACCAGGCTTGGTCCAGAACTTGTTCAACCATTAGAAATACTCCTGAGCCCCATTTCAGTGCTTACACTGACCAGGATGCATTCTGCTATTGTTTGAAACCATGACAAATATTCTTGAACACACTTCTCATTCCCTGCACTGAATCAGGCTAAAGTGTTCCCATGTTCAAGCACCAACAGACAACTCTGAGCCCAAATTTCCATTCCTGCATTGATCGAGGCTAAGTGCTACCTATGTACATGACCCATAACAATAGGCCTGAGTCAACATCTTGAGCCTGGCACTGAAGCATTTTGGAACCTGTCCATGGTGCACCCCCAGCAAATGCTCCTGAGTCCACATCATGGTACCTGCACTGAGCCAGGTGGGTTCCTGGCTTGGTGTATGCCCCTGAGAAACACTCCTGAGCCACATCTCCATCCCTGCCATGAACCATGCTGGGCCCTGCACTTATTCAAGGCCCCGACCAAAATAGCTGGACCTGTATCTGACTCTCGTCCTAGTTCCCAGCCTTATTCGAGCTTCTGGCAAGAAACCCTGAGCCAAAAAGTAGCTCCATGCATTGGAACTATGGCAGTTACCACCATCATTCAATCCCCCCAAAACACTTGCGATCTCATATCCCACTCGCTGCACTGAAGAAAGTGAGTCAGCCTTTGAGCAAGACCCCAAAAAACACTCCTGAACCCACTACTAGGTCCCTGCAGTGAACCATGCTGAATCTTGCCCTGATTCAAACCTCCAGAAAACACTCCTCAGTGCACATCTGTTGTCCAGGCTTCTGAAAAATATTCCTGAACCCACTACTAAGTCCCTTCACAGAATCAGGTTTGTTCACAACAGAACCAAGCTGGATCCAGTTCTTGTTCAAGGCCCTGAATACTACACCCGCATCCACATCTGGGTCCCTTCACTGAACCAGGCTGGTCCTGCACTTGTTCAGAACCTGAGAGAAACTCTTGAGCCCACATAGGGTCCCTGCACTGAACCTGGGTGTGTCCGGTACTTGCACAGTCCTTACTTGCACAAGCCATCTAAAAATATTACAGAGCCCACATTTCGGTCCCTGCATTGAACTGGGCTGTTTCATGTACTTGCACAAACCCTCTAAAAATATTCTGGAGCCCAAATTTCCATCCCTCTACTGATCCAGACTGGGTCCTGACCTTATGGAAGCCCCAGACAATATCTCCCGGGCCCAGATCGAAGTTCCTGAGCTGAATTATTCTGGGTCCTGCACTGGTTCCCTGCCCTGACCAACATGTTGAGCTCATATCTCACTCCCAGAACTGAAGGAGTTCTGAACCTTTGAATAAAGAACCCTGCCTTTATTCAAGACCCACACACATGTCTGAGCCCACAACCTCGTCTCTGCACTGACCTAGGATGGGTCCTGAACTCGTTCAAGGTGCCAGCCAACACTGCTGAGCCTTTCTGACTCTCAGGCTACTCCTGGCCATATTCAAGCCACCGACCTGCAATTCTGAGCCCGCAACTCGCTCCCTGACTCTGAGCTATGGTTTGTCCTGCCATTTGTCAGTCCCCCATGAAGCAGTTCCGATCCTGCATCTCATGCACTGCATTGAACGAGGCTCAGCGTGTCTTTTTGCAAGACCCCAAGCAACACTCCTGAGCCCGCTTTTTGATCCTTACACTGACCATGCTCGGTCCTGCCCTTGTTCAAACCATGACAAATTCTCCTGAGCCCACATCTCAGTTCCTGTACTGAACCAGGCTAAGTTCTGGCTATCTTGAAGCCTCAGCCAATACTCCTGAATCGACATCTAAGTGCCTGCACTGACCTGTCTGGGCCGAGAGCTTGTGCAAGACAGTTGAAGACCCTCCTGAACCTCTCTCTCGGTCCCTGTGCCAAACTATTCTAGGTCCGGGAGTTGTTTAACCCTGAGAAATACTCCTGAGCCCCATTTTGGTTCTTACACTGGCCAGGCTGGATTCTGCCCTTGTTCGAATTCACAATAAATACTCTTGGACACACTTTGCAGTCCCTGCACTGAACCAGGCTATCTTCTTCCCATGCTTAAAGACTGACAGACAGCCCTGAGCCCAAATGTCCGTTCTGCACTGAATGAAGCTAAGTGCTGCCTAGGTTCATGACCCGTAACAACAGGTCTGAGTCAACATCTCGAGCTTGGCACTGAAGTGTTTTCAGACCTGCACCTGGTGCACCCCCAGCAAATGCCCCTGAGCCCACATCATGGTAACTGCACTGAACCAGGTGGGTTCCTGCCTTTGTGTATAACCCGAGAAATACTCCTGAGCCCACATCTCCATCCCTGCCATGAACCATGCTGGGTCCTGCACTTATTGAAGGCCCCGACCAACATAGCTGGGCCTGTATCTGACTCTCAGCCTAGTTCCAGGCCTTATTTGAGTTACTGACAAGCAATCCTGAACCAACAAATAGCTCCATGCTTCGGATCTATGCTGGGAACCTCCATCATTTATCCCCCAGGAAACACTTGTGATCCCACATCCCACTACACTAAAGAAGGAGGGTCAGCCTTTGAGTAAGACCCTGAAAAATACTCCTGAGCCCACCACTAGGTCCCTGAAGTGAACCGTGCTGAATCTTGCACTGGTTCAAGCCTCCGGCAAACACTCCTTGGTGCACATCTGTCATCCATACTTCCAAAAAATATTCATGAAGCCACCACTAGGTTCGTTCACAGAATCAGACTGGTTCACAATGGAATCAAGCTGGACTGAGCTCTCGTTCAAGCACCTGATAACTACACCCAAGGCCACATCTGGGTTCTTTCACTGAACCAGGCTGGTCCTGCGCTTGTTCAGACCCCGAGAGACACTCATGAGCCCACATACGGTCCCTGCACTGAACCAGGTGGGTCCTGTACTTGTGCAAGCCCTCTAAAAATATTCTGGAGCCCACATTTCAGTCCCTCTACTGATCCAGACTGGATCCTGACCTTATTGCAGCCCCCACATGGTAGTTCCTGAGCTGGATTATGCTGGGGCCTGCACTGGTTCCATGCACTGACCAACACTCTTGAGCCCATATCTTACTCCCAGAACTCAAGCAGGCTGGACCCTGCCTTTATTCAAGCCCCAGCAAACATGCCTGAGCCCACAATGTCATCTCTGCACTGAACTAGGATGAGCCCTGCACTCGTTCAAGGTGCCAGCCAACACTGCTGATCCTCTCTCTGACTCTTAGTCTAGTCCTGACCATATTCAAGCCACCGACCTACAATCCTGAGCCCACAATGTGCTCCCTGCCTCTGAGCTAGGGTGTATCTTGCCATTGGTCAATCCCCCATAAAGCACTCTGGATCCCACATCTCACTCACTGCACTGAACAAGGCTCAACATTCTTTTGTGCAAGACCTCAACCAGAACTCCTGAGCCCACTTTTCGATCCTTACATTGACCATGCTCGGTCCTGCCCTTGTTCAAACCATGACAAATTCTCCTGAGCCCACATCTCTGTCCCTGTACTGAACTAGGCTAAGTTCTGGTTATCTTGAAGCCTCAGCAAATACTCTTGAATTGACATTTAAGTACCTGCACTGAACCTGGCTGGGCTGAGAGCTTGTGCAAGACACTTGAAGACCCTCCTGAGCTTCTCTCTCAGTCCCTGTGCCAAACCAGGCTTGGTCCAGAACTTGTTCAACCCCAAGAAATACTCCTGAGCCCCATTTCGGTGCTTACACTGACCAGGATGCATTCTGCCATTGTTTGAAATCATGAAAAGTATTCTTGAACCCACTTCTTGTTTCCTGCACTGAATCAGGCTATAGTGTCCCACGTTCAAGCACCAACAGACAACTCTGAGCCCAAATTTCCATTCCTGCATTGATCGAGGTTAAGTGCTGCCAATGTATATGACCCATAACAGGCCTGAGCCACCATCTCGAGACTGGCACTGAGGCATTTTGGGATCTGTCTGTGGTGCACCCCAGCAAATGCTGCTGAGTCCACGTATGGTCCCTGCACTGAACCAGGCGGGTTCCTGGCTTTGTGTATGCCCCCGAGAAACACTCCTGAGCCCCCATCTCCATCCCTGCCATGAACCATGCTGGGTCCTGCACTTATTCAAGGTTCCGACCAACATAGCTGGGCCCTGTATCTGACTCTCTTCCTAGTTCCCAGCCTTATTTGAGCTTCCTGCAAGCAATCTTGAGCCAACAAGTATCTCCATGCATCGGAACTATGGTGGGTACCGTCATAGTTCAATCCCTCCAAAACACTTGCAATCCCACATCCAACTCACTGCACTGAAGAAGGTGGGTCAGCCTTTGAGCAAGACCTCTAAAAACACTCCTGAGCCCACCACTAGGTCCCTGCAGTGAACCATGCTGGGTTCACTGAATCTTGCACTGATTCAAGCCTCCGGAAAACACTCCTCAGTGCACATCTGTTTTCCAAGCTTCCGAAAAATATTCCTCAGCCCACCACTAAGTCCCTTCACAGAATCAGGCTTGTTTACAATGGAACCAAGCTGGATCCAGCTCTTGTTCAAGGCCCTGAATACTACACCTGAGTCCACATCTGGGTCCCTTCACTGAACCAGGCTGGTCCTGCACTTGTTCAGACCCTGAGAGGCACACATGTGCCCACATACGGTCCCTGCGCTGAACCTGGTTGTGTCCTGTATTTGCACAGTCCTGTACTTGCACAAACCCTCTAAAAATATTCTGGAGCCCACATTTCGGTCCCTCTATAGATACAGACTGGGTCCTGAACTTATGGTAGCCCCAGACAATCGCTCCTGGGCCCACATCACAGTTCCTGAGCTGAATTATTGTGGGTCCTGCACTGGTTCCATGCCCTGATCAACACTCTTGAGCCCATATCTCACTCCCAAAATTCAAGCAGGCTGGACCCTGCCTTTATTCAAGCCGCGGCAAACATGCCTGAGCCCACAACGTCATCTCTGCACTGACCTAGGATGGATCCTGCACTCGTTCAAAGACCAGCCAACACTGCTGAGCCTCTCTCTGACTCTCAGGCTAGTCCTGGCCATATTCAAGCCAAGGGCCTACATTCCAGAGCCTACAATGCACTCCCTGCCTCTGAGCTAGGGTGTGTCCTGCCATTATTCAATCCCCCATGAAGCACTCCGGATCCTGCATCTCCCTTGCTGCACTGAATGAGGCTCGATGTGTCTTTGTGCAAGACACCAACAAACACTCCTGAGCCCACTTTTTGATCCTTACACTGACCATGCTCGGTCCTGCCCTTGTTCAAACAATGACAATTTCTGCTGAGCCCACATCTTGGTCCCTGTTCTGAACCAGGCTAAGTTCTGGATATCTTGAAGCCTCAGCGAATACTCCTGAATCAACATCTAATTACCTGCACTGAACCAGGGCTGGGCCGATAGCTTGTGCAAGACACTTGAAGACCCTCCTGATTCTCCCTCTTGGTCCCTGTGCCAAACCAGGCAGAATCCTGCACTTGTTCAACCCCAAGAAATATTCCTGAGCCCCATTTCGGTGCTTACACTGACCAGGCTGGATTCTGCCCTTGTTTGAAACCATGACAAATACTCTTCTACCCACTTCTCGGTCCCAGCACTGAACCAGGTTAGCTTCTTCCCATGTTCAAGCACCGACAGACAACCATGAACGCAGTGTCCGTTCTTGCAGTGAACGAGGCTAAGTGCTGCCTAGGTGCATGACCCCTAACAACAGGCCTGAGCCAAAATCTCGAGTCTGTCACTGAAGCATTTTGGGACCTGCCCCTCAATAGCTTCTTCCCATGTTCAAGCACTGACAGAAAGCCATGAACGTAATGTCCATTCCTGCAGTGAACGAGGCTAAATGCTTCCTAGGTTCATGACCCCTAACAACAGGCCTGAGCCAAAATCTCGAGTCTGTCATTGAAGCATTTTGGGAGCTGCCCCTCGTGCACACCCAACAAATGCTTCTGATCCCACATCATGGTCCTTGCACTGAACAAGGCAGGTTCCTGCCTTTATGTATGCCCCCGAGAAACACTCCTGAGCCCGCATCTGAGCCCCTGCC
This sequence comes from Cephalophus harveyi, assembly GCA_006410635.1. Lineage (NCBI taxonomy): Eukaryota > Metazoa > Chordata > Mammalia > Artiodactyla > Bovidae > Cephalophus > Cephalophus harveyi. Next base: position 385,877 of record SJYT01024469.1, read on the forward strand.
ATGAACCATGCTGGGTCCTGCACTTATTCAAGGCCCCGACCAACATAGTTGGGCTTGTATCTGACTCTCATCCTAGTTCCCAGCCTTATTCAAGCTATCGGCAAGCAATCCTGAGCCAACAAGTAGCTCCAGGCATTGCAACTATGGCGGATACCACCATTGTTCAATCACCAGGATACACTTGCTATCCTATATCCCACTTGCTGCACTGGAGAAGGTGGATCAGCCTTTGAGCAAGACCTCGAAAAACACTCCTGAGCCCACCACTAGGCCCCTGCAGTGAACCATGCTGAATCTTGCACTGGTTCAAGCCTCTGGCAAACACCCCTCAGGGCACATCTCTTGTCCAAGCTTCCAAAAAATATTCCTGAGCCCACCACTGGGTCCCTTCACAGAATCAGGCTGGTACCTGCCCTTGTGCCAGACAACAACAGAACTAAGCTTGATCCAGATCTTTTCCAGCCCCTGAAAACTACACCCGAGCACACATCTGGGTCCCTTCACTGAACCAGGCTGGTTCTGGGCTTGTTCAGTCCCCGAGAGACATTCATAAGCCCACATAGGGACCCTGCACTGAACCGGGCTGGGTCCTGTACTTGCACAAGCCCTCTAAAAGTATTCTGGAGCCCACATTTCCGTCCCTCTACTGATCCAGACTGGGTCCTGACCTAATGGAAGCCCGAGACAATTGTTCCTGGCCCACAATGCATTTCCTGAGCTGAATTATGCTGGGTCCTGCACTGGTTCTCTGCCCCTACCAACACTGTTGAGCCCATATCTCACTCCCAGAACTCAAGCAGGCTGGACCTTGTCTTTATGCAAGCCCTGAAATACATGCCTGAGCACACAACCTTGTCTCTGCACTGACCTAGAATGGGTCCTGCACACATTTAAGTGCCAGCCAACACTGCTGAGCCTCTCTCTGACTCTCAGGCTAGTCCTGGCCATATTCAAGCCACCAGGACCTGCAGTCCTGAGACCGCAACTTGCTCCCTGTCTCTGAGCTATGGTTTGTCCTGCTATTGGTCAGTCCCCCATGAAGCACTCCCAATCCCGCATCTCAGTCGCTGCACTGAACGAGTCTTGACGTGTCTTTTTGCAAGACCCCAACACTCCTGAGCCCACTTTTCAATCCTTACACTGACAATGCTCGTTCCTGCCCTTTTTCAAACCATGACAAATTCTCCTGAGCCCACATCTCTGTCCCTGTACTGAACCAGGCTAACTTCTGGCTATCCTGAAGCCTCAGTCAATACTCTTGAATCGACATCTAAGTGTCTGCACTGAACCTGTCTGGGCCGAGAGATTGTGTAAGAGACTTGAAGACCCTCCTGAGCCTCCCTCTCAGACCCTGTGCCAAACCAAGCTAGGTCTGGCAGTTGTTTAAGCCCAAGAAATACTCCTGAGCCCCATTTCGGTTCTTACACTGGCCAGACTTTACTCTGCCCTTGTCGAATCCATAACAAATACTCTTGAACACACTTCGTGGTCCCTGCACTGAACCAAGCTATCTTCTTTCCATGGTCAAGCACGACTGACAACTCTGAGCCCTAAAGTCCGTACCTGCACTGAACAAGGCTAAGTGCTGCCTAGGTTCATGACTCGTAACAACAGGTCTGAGTCAACATCTCGAGCCTGGTACTGAAACATTTTCACACCTCCCCCTGGGATACCCCCAGCAAATGCTCCTGAGCACACATAATGGTAACTGCACTGAACCAGGCAGGTTCCTGCCTTTGTGTATAACCCGAGAAACACTCCTGAGCCCACATTGTCCCTGTCATGAACCATGCTGGGTCCTGCACTTATTCAAGGCCCCGACCAACATAGCTGGGCCTGTATCCGACTCATCCTAGTTGCCAGCCTTATTTGTGCTACCAGCAAGCAATCCTGAGCCAACAAGTAACTCCATGCTTCGGATCTATGGTGGGTACCACCATCGCTCAATCCCCAGGAAACACTTGTGATCCCACATCCCACTCGCTGCACAGAAAAAGGTGGGTCAGCCTTTGAACAAGACTCCAAGAAACACTCCTGAGCGCACCACTAGGTCTCTGCAGGGAGCCATGCTGAATCTTGCACTGGTTCAAGCCTCCGGCAAACACATCTCAGAACACATTTGTAGTCCAAGATTCCAAAAAATACTCATGAGCCTACCACTAGATCCCTTTACAAAATCAGGCTGGTTCACAATGGAACCAAGTTGGATCCTGCTCTGGTCCACGCCCCTGAAAACTATACCTGAGCCCACATCTGGGTGCCATCACTGAACCAGGCTGGTTCTGCGCTTGTTCAGACCCTGAGAGGCACACATGAGCCCACCTATGGTCCCTGCACTGAACCTGGGTGTGTCCTGTACTTGTATAAACTCTCTAAAAATATTCAGGAGCCCACATTTCGTCCCTCTACTGATCCAAACTTGGTCCTGACCTTTTAAATTCCCAAACAGTCGCTCCTGCACCCACATCGCAGTTCCTGAGCTGAATTCTCCTGGGTCCTGCACTGGTTCCATGCCCCGACCAACACTCCTGAGCCCATATCTCACTCCCAGAACTCAAGCAGGCTGGACGTGCCTTTATTCAAGCACTGGCAAACATGCCTGACCCCACATCATCGTCTCTGCACGGACCTAAGATGGGTCCTGCACTTATTCAAGGTGCCAGCCAACACTGCTGAGGCTCTCTGACTCTCAGGCATGTCCTGGCCATATTCAAGCCACCGACCTACAATCCTGAGCCCACAACTCGCTCCCTGTCTCTGAGCTAGGGTGTGTCCTGCTATTCATCAGTCCCCCATGAAGCACTCCTATCATGCATCTCACTCGCTGCACTAATGAGATTCAACGTGCCTTTGTGCGAGACCCAAACAAACACTCCTGAACCCATTTTTCGATCCTTACACTGACCATGTCCGGTCCTGTCATTGCTCAAACCATGACAGTTTCTCCTGAGCCCACATCTCGGTCCTGTACTGAACCAGGCGAAGTTCTGACTATCTTGAGGACTCAGCGAATACTCCTGAATCAACATCTAAGTACCTGCCCTGAACCTGGGTGGGCTGAGAGCTTGTGCAAGACACCTGAAGACCCTCCTGAGCCTCCCTCTCAGTCCCAGGCTGGGTCTAGCACTTGTTCAACCCTGAGAATTACTCCTGAGCCCCATTTCATTGCTTACACTGACCAGGCTGGATTCTGCCCTTGTTCGAAACCATGACAAATAATCTTGAACCCACTTCTCGGTCCCTGCAATGAACCAGGCTAGCTTCTTCCCATGTTCAAGCACCGACAGACAACCCTGAGCCAAAATGTTCATTCGAGCAGTGAATGAGGTGAATTGCTGCCTGGGTTCATGACCCATAACAACAGGCCAGAGTCGATATCTTGAGCCTGTCAATGAAGCACTTTGGGACCTGCCCCTGGTGCACCCCCAGCAAATGATCCTGAGCCCATATCATGGTCCCTGCACTGAACCAGGCGGGTTCCTGTCTTTTTGTACACCCCCGGGAAACACTCCTGAGCCTGCATCTCCGACCCTGCCATGAACCATGCTGGGCCCTGCACTTATTCAAGGCCCTGACCAACATAGCTGGGCCTGTATCTGACTCTCATCCTAGTTCCCAGCATTATTCAAGCTACCAGCAAGCTATCCTAAGCCAACAAGTAGCTCCATGCATTGGAACTATGGTAGGTTCTGCCATCATTCAATGCCCCAGGAAACACTTGAGATCCCACATCCCACTCGCTGTACTGAAGAAGGTGGGTCAGCCTTTGAGCAAGACCTAAAAAATACTCCTGAGCCCACCACTAGGTCCCTGCAGTGAACCATGCTGAATCTTGCAGTGGTTCAAGCCTCTGGCAAACACTCTTCAGTGCACGTCTGTTGTCCAAGCTTCTGAAAAATATCCCCGAGCCCACCACTAGGTCCCGTCATAGAATCAGGCTGGTTCCTGCCTTTGTACAAGATAACAGCAGAACCAAGCTGGTTCCAGCTCTTGTTAAAGCCCCTTAAAACTACACCTGAGTCCACATCTTGGTCTCTTCACTGAACCAGGCTGGTCTTGTGCTTGTTCAGACACCAAAAGGCACGCATGAGCCCACATGCAGTCCCTGTACTGAACCGGGGTGGGTCGTGTACTTGCACAAGCCCTCTAAAAATATTCCGGAGCCCACATTTCAGTCCCTCTACTGATCCAGACTTGGTCCTGACCTTATTGCAGTCCCAAAAAATCGCTCCTGGGCCCACCTGTCTGTTCCTGAGGTGAATTATGCTGGGACCTGCACTGATTCCATGCCCTGACAAACACTCTTGAGCCCATATCACACTCCTAGAACTCAAGCAGTCTGGACCCTGCCTTTATTCCAGCCCCGGAAAACACGCCTGAGCCCACAACGTCGTCTCTGCCCTGACCTAGGATGGGTCGTGCCCTCATTCAAGGTGCCTGCCAATATTGCTGAGCTCTGACTCTCAGGCTAGTCCTGGCCATATTCAAGACACCGGCCTACAATACAGAGCCTGCAACGTGCTCCCTGCCACTGAGCTAGGGTGTGTCCTGCTATTGGTCAATCCCCCTTGAAGCACTCCCGATCCCTCATCTTACTCGCTCCACTGAACGAGGGTCGACGTGCCTTTGTGCAAGACCACAACAAACACTCCTGAGCCCACATTTCGATCCTTACACTGACGATGCTCAGGCCTGCCCTTGATCAAACCGTGACAATTTCTCCTGAGCCCACATTTTTGTGCTTGTACTGAACCAGGCTAAGTTCTGGCTATCTTGAAGCCTCAGCAAATACTCCTGAATTGACATCTAAGTACCTGCACTGAACCTGGCTGGGACAAGAGTTTGGGCCAGACACTTGAAGACACTCCTGAGCCTTGCTGTCAGTCCCTGCACCAAAGCAGGCTGGGTCCTGTACTTTTTCAACCCTGAGAAATGCTCCTGAGCCCCATTTCGGTGCTTACACTGATCAGGCTAGATTCTGCCTTTGTTCAAAACCATGACAAATACTCTTGAACCCACTTTGCAGTCCCTGCACTGAACCAGGCTAGCTTATTCCAATGGTCAAGCACCAACAGACAACTCTGAGCCCACATGTTCATTCCTGAAGTGACCGAGGCTAAGTGCTGACTAGGTTCATGACGCCTAACAACAGGCTTGAACCGACATTTCGAGCCTGGCACTGAAGCATATTGGGACCTGGCCCTGCTGCGCCCCCAGCAAATGCTCCTGAGCCCACATCATGGTCCCTGCACTGAACCAGGCGGGTTCCTGCCTTTGTGTATGCCCCCAAGAAACACTCCTGAGCCCACATCTCTGTCCCTGCCGTGAACCATGCTGGGTCCTGCACTTATTCAAGGCCTCGACCAACATAGCTGGGCCTGTATCTGACTCTCATCCTAGTTCCCAGCCTATTCAATTGACCGGCAAACAATCCTGAGCCAATAAGTAGCTCCATGCATCGGAAATATGGTTGGTACCACCATCGTTCTTTCCCCAAGGAAACACTTGAGATCCCACATCCCACTCGCTACACTGAAGAACGTGAGTCAGCCTTTGAGCAAGACCCCGAAAAACACTCCTGAGCCCACCACTAGGTCCCTGCAGTGAACCATGCTGAATCTTGCACTGGTTCAAGCCCCTGGCAAACACTCTTCAATGCACATCTGTTGTCCAAGTTTCTGAAAAATATCCTTGAGCCCCCAACTAGGTCCCTTCACAGAATAGGCTGGTTCCTGCCTTTGTGCAAGACAACAACAGAACCAAGCTGGATCCAGCTCTTGTTCAAGCCTCTGAAAACTAGACCAGAGTACATATCTCGGTCCCTTCACTGAAGCATGCTGGTCCTACCCTTGTTCAGACCCCAGTAGAAACTCATGAGCCCATATACGGTCCCTGCAATGAACCGGGGTGCATCCTGTACTTGCACAAGACCTCTAAAAATATACCGGATCCCACATTTCGGTCCTTCTACTGATCCAGTCTGGTTCCTGACCTTATTGCAGCCCAAGACAATCGCTTCTGGGCCCACATCTCACTTCCTGACCTGAATTATGCTGGGTCCTGCATTGGTTCCATCCCCAGACTAACACTTTTGAGCCCATATCTCACTCCCAGAATTCAAGCAGGCTGGACCCTGTCTTTATTTAAGCTCCAGCAACCATGCCTGGGCCCACAATGTCATCTCTGCACTGACCTAGGATAGGTTCTGCACTCGTTCAAGGTGCCAGGCAACACTGTTGAGCCTCTCTCTGACTCGCAGGCTAGTCCAGGCCATGTTCAAGACACCGACCTACAATCCAGAGCCTGCAGCTTGCTTCCTGCCTCTGAGCTAGGGTGTGTCCTGCCATTGGTAAGTCCCCCATGAAGCACTCCCAATCCCTCATCTCACTCGCTACACTGAACGAGGCTTGATGTGCCTTTGTGCAAGACCCCAACAAACACTCCTGAGCCCACCTTAGGTCCCTACAGTAAACCATGCTGAATCTTGCACTGGTTCAAGCCTCCAGCAAACACTCCTCAGCATACATCTGTTGTCTAAACTTCCGATAAATATTCCTGAGCCCACCACTAGGTCCCTTCACAGAATCAGGCTGGTTCCTGCCCTTGTGCAAGACAACATAACCCAGCTGGATCCAGCTTTTGTTCCAGCCCCTGACAACTACACAGAAGCCCACATCTGTGTCCCTTCACTGAACCAGGCTGGTCCTACGCTTTTTCAGACACCGATAGACACTCATGAGCTGAAATATGGTCCCTGCACTGAACCAGGCTAGTCCTGAGCTTGTTCAGACCTGAAGAGACATTCATATGCCCATATACGGTCCCTGGACTGAACCGGGGTGGGTCCCCTACTTACAGAAGCCCTCTAAAAATATTCCAGAGCCCACATTTCGCTCCCTCTACTGATGCTGACTGGTTCCTGACCATATTTCAGCCCCAGACAATCGCTCCTGGGTCCACATCACAGTTCCTGAGCTGAATTATGCTGCGTCATGCACTGCTTCCATGCCATGACCAACACTCTCGAGTCCATATCTCACTCCCAGAACTCAAGAAGACTGGACCCTGCCTTTATTCAAGCCCCAGCAAACACGCCTGAGCCCACATCGTCATCTCTGCACTGACCTAGGATGGGTCCTGCACTCGTTCAAGATGCCAGTCAATACTGCTGAGCCTCTCTCTGACTCTCAGGCTAGTCCTGGCTTTTTTCAAGCCACCAACCTGCAATCCTGAGCCCACAACTCGCTCCCTGCCTCTGAGCTAGGGTATGTCCTGCCATTGCTCAGTCCCCCATGAAGTAGTCCCGATCCCACATCTCACTCACTGCATGGAATGAGGCTCGAAGTGCCTTTGTGCAAGACCACAACAAACACTCCTTAGCCCACTTTTCGATCCTTACACAGACCATGCTTAGTCCGGCCCTTGTTTAAACCACGACAATTTCTCCTGAGCCCACATCTCGGTCCCTGTACTGAAACATGATAAGTTCTGGCTGTCTTGAATCCTCAAAAAATACCCCTGAAATGACGTTGAAGTACATGCACTGAATCTGACTGGGTTAAGAGCTTGTGCAAAACACTTGAAGACCCTCCTGAGACTCCCACTTGGTCCCTGCACCAAACCAGGCTGGGTCCTGCACTTGTTGAACCCCAAGAAATATTCCTGAGCCCCATTTCAGTGCTTACACTGACCAGGCTGCATTCTGTCCTTGCTCTAAACCATGACAAACACTCTTGAACAAACTTCTCTGTCCCTGCACTGAACCAGGCTACCTTCTTCCCATATTCAAGCACCAACAGACAACCCTGAGCCCAGATGTCCTTTCCTGCACTGAATGAGGCTAAGTGCTGACTAGGTTCATGACCCAAAACAACAGGCCTGAACCAGTATCTCAAAGCTGGCACTGAAGCACTTTGGGACCTGACCCTGGTGCACCCCCAGGTGCTCCTTAGCCCACATCATGGTCCCTGCACTGACCAGGTGGGTTCCTGCCTTTGTGTATGCCCCAGAGAAGCACTGCTGAGCCCACATCTCTGTCTCTGCCATGTACCATGCTGGGTCCTGCACTTATTCAAGGCCCTGACCAACATAGCTGGGCCTGTATCTGACTCTCATTCTAGTTCCCGTCATCACTCAAGCTACCTGCAAGGAATCCTGAGCCAACAAGTAGCTCCATGCATTGGAACTATGGTGGCTACTGCCATCGTTGAATCCCCCAGGAAACACTTATGATCCCACATCCCATTCGCTGCACTGAAGAAGGTGGGTCAGCCTTTGAGCAAGACCCCGAAAAACACTCCTGAGCCCACCACTAGGTCCCTGCAGTAAACCATTCTGAATCTTGCACTGGTTCAAGCCTCTGGCAAACACTCTTCAGCGCACATCTGTTGTCCAAGCTTCCGAAAAATTTCCCTGAGCTCACAACTAGGTCCCTTCACAGAATCAGGCTGGTTCCTGCCTTAGTGCTACACAACAACAGAACCAAGCTGGATACAGCTCTTGTTCAACCCCTGAAAACTACATCCCAGCCCACATCTGGGTTGTCCGTTCACTGAACCAGGCTGTTCCTGCACTTGTTCATTCCCCGAGAGACACTCATGAGCACACATACGGTCCATGCACTGAAACGGGTGCATCCTGTACTTGCACAAGGCCTCTATAAATATACTGGAGCCCACATTTCGGTCCCTCTACTGATCCAGCCTGGGTCTTGACCTTATTGCAGCCCAAGACAATCGCTTCTGGGCCCACATCGCAGTTCCTGATCTGAATTATGCTGGGTCCTGCACTGGTTTCAGGCCCTGACCAACACTCTTGAGCCCATATCTTACTCCCAGAACTCAAGCAGGCTGGACCCTGCCTTTACTCAAGCCCCGGCAAACATGTCTGAGCCCACAACGTCATCTGTGCTTTGACCTAGGATGGGTTCTGCACGCGTTCAAGGTTCCAGCCAACACTGCTGGGGCTCTCTCTGACTTGCAGGCTCGTCCTGGCCTTGTTCAAACCACCGACCTACAAAACTGCGCCCGCAACTCGCTCCCTGCCTCTGAGCTAGGGTGTGTCCTGCCATTGGTAAGTCCTCTATGAAGCACTCCCAATCCCACATCTCACTCACTGCACTGAACGAGGCTCAATGTGCCTTTGTGCAAGACCTCAACAAACACTCCTGAGCGCACCACTAGGTCCCTGCAGTGAACCATGCTGAATCTTGCACTGGTTCAAGCTGCCGGCAAACACTCCTCAGGGCACATCTGCTGTACAAGCTTCGGAAAAATATTCCTGAGCCCATCACTAGGTCCCTTCACTGAACCAGGCTTGTTCCTGCCTTTGTGCAAGACAACAACGGAACCACGCTGGATCCAGCTCTTGTTCAAGTCCCTTAAAACTACACCCGAGCCCACATCTGGGCCCCTTCACTGAACCAGGGTGGTTCTGTACTTGAATAAGACCTCTATAAATATACCAGAGCCCACATTTTGGCCCCTATACTGATCCAGTCTGGGTCCTGACCTTATTGCAGCCCAAGACAATCGCTTCTGGGCCCACATCGCAGTTCCTGATCTGAATTATGCTGGCTCCTGCACTGGTTCCATGCCCCAACCAACACTCTTGAGCCCATATCTCACTCCCATAACTCAAGCAGGCTGGACCCTGCTTTACTCAAGCCCTGGCAAACAATCCTGAGCCCACAACATCATCTGTGTATTGACCTTGGATGGTTTATGCACGCGTTGAAAGTGCCAGCCAACACACCTGGCCTCTCTCAGACTCGCAGGCAAGTGCTGGCGTGTTCAAGCCACTGAACTACAATCCAGCGCCCGCAACTCTCTCCCTGCCTCTGAGCTAGGGTGTGTTCTGCCATTAGTAAGTCGTCCATAAAGCACTCCCGATCCCTCATCTCACCCACTGCACTGAACGAGGCTCGATGTGCCTTTGTGCAAGACCTCAACAAACACTCCTGAGCGCACCACTAGGTCCCTTCAGTGAACCATGCTGAATCTTGCACTGGTTCAAGCTGCCAGCAAACACTCCTCAGCTCACATCTGTTGTACAAGCTTCTGAATAATATTCCTGAGCCAACCACAAGGTCCCTTTACAGAATCAGGCTGGTTTCTGCACTTGTACAAGACAACAACAGAACCACGCTGGATCCAGCTCTTGTTCAAGCACCTGAAAACTACACCCGAGCCCACATCTCGGTCCCTTCACTGAACCAGGCTGGTCCTGCACTTGTTCAGTCTCCGAGAGACACTCATGAGCCCACATACGATCCCTGCACTGAACCAGGGTGGGTCCTATACTTGCAAAAGCCCTCAAAAAATATTCTGTAGCCCACATTTCACTCTCTCTACTAATCCAGACTGTTTCCTGACCTTATTGCAACCCCAGACAATCACTCTGGGCCCACATCGCAGTTCTTGAACTGAATTATGCTGGGTCCTGCACTGGTTCCATGCCCCGAACAACATTCTTGAGCCCATATCTCACTGTCAGAACTCAAGCAGGCTGGACCCTGCCTTTACTCAAGCCCTGGCAAACATGCCTGAGCCCACAATGTCATCTATGCACTGACCTAGGATGAGTCCTGCACTAGTTAAAGATGCCAGCCAAAACTGCTGAGCCTCTCTCTGACTCTTAGGCTAGTCCTGGCCATATTCAAGCCATTGACCTACAATCCTGAGCCTGCAATTTGCTCCCTGTCTCTGAGCTAGAGTATGTTTTGCCAGTGGTCAGTCCCACATTATGCACTCCCAATTCAGCTTCTCACTTGCTGCAGTGAATGAGGCTCAAGGTGCTTTGGGCAAGACCCCAATAATCACTCTGGAGCCCACTTTTTGATCCTTACACTGACCATGCTTGAGCCTGCCTTGTTCAAACCATGACAATTTCTCCTGAGCCCACATCTTGGTCCCTGTACTGAACCAGGTGAAGTTTTGGCTATCTTGAAGCCTAGGCGAATACTCCTGAATCTATAAGTATCTGTTCTGAACCTGGCTGGGCCGAGAGCTTGTGCGAGACACTTGAAGATACTCCTGAGCCTCCCTCTATGTCCCTGCATCAAACCAGGCTGGGTCCTGCACTTGTTCAATCCTGGGAAATACTGCTGAGCATCCTTTCGGTGCTTATACTGATCAGGCTGGATTTTGCCCTTGTTCAAAACCATGACAAATACTCTTGAACCCATTTCTCTTTCCCTGAACTGAACCAGGCTAGCTTCTTCCCATGTTCAAGCACTGCAGACAACCCTGAGCCCAAATGTATGTTCCTGCACTGAACGTGGCTAAATGTTGACTAGGTTCAGGACCCCTAACAACAGGTCTGAGCCAACATCTCGAGCCTGGCACTGAAGCATTTTGCGAACTGCCCTTGGTGAACCCACAGCAAATGCTCCTGTGACCACAGCATGGTCCCTGCACTGAACCAGGTGGATTCCTGACTTTGTGTATACCCTTGAGAAACTCTCCTGAGCCCAGATCTCTGTCCCTGCCATGAATGATGCTGGGTCCTGCACTCATTCAAGGTGCAGACCAACGTAGCTGGGCCTGTACCTGACTCTCATCCTAGTTCCTGACCTTACTTGAGCTACCGGCAAGCAATCCTGAGCCAACAAGTAGCTCCATGCATCGGAACTGTGGTGGGTAACGCCAAGGTTCAATCCCCCATGAAACAATGGCGATCCCACATCCCACTTGCTGCACTGAAGAAGGTGGGTCAGCCTTTGAGCAAGACCCCGAAAAATACTCCTGAGCACACCACTAGGTCCCCACAGTAAACCATGCTGAAACTTGCACTGGTTAAAACCTCTGACAAACACTCCTCAACGCACGTCTATTGTCCAAGCTTCCAAAAAATATTCCTGAGTCCACCACTAGGTCCCTTCACAGAATCAGGCTGGTTCCTGCACTTGTGCAAGACAACAACAGAACCCAGCTGGATCCAGGTCTTGTTCAAGCCTGTGAATACTACACCCGAGCCCACATTTGGGACCCTGCATTGAACCAGCTTGGTCCTGCACTTGTTCAGACAACAAGAGACACTCATGAACCCACATACGGTCCGTGCACTGAACCGGGGTGGGTCCTGGTCTTTCACAAGCGCTCTAAAAATATTTTGGAGCCCACATTTCGGTCCCTCTACTGATCCAGACTGGGTCCTGACCTTATTGCAGCCCCAGAGAATTGCTCCTGTGCCCACATCGCAGTTCCTGAGCTGAATTATGCTGTGTCCTGCATTGGTTCGTTGCCCCAACCAACACTCTTGAAGCCATATCTCACTCAGAGAACTCCTGCAGGCCTGACCCTCCCTTTATTTAAGACCTGGCAAACACGCCTGAACCCACAACATCGTCTCTGCACTGAACTAGGATGGGTCCTGCACTTGTTCACTGTATGAACCAACACTGCTGAGACTCTCTGACTCGCAGGCTAGTCGTGGCCATATTCAAGCCACTGACCTACAATCCTGAGCCCGCAACTCACTCCCTGCCCCTGAGTGTGGTGTATCCTGCTATTGGTCAGTCCCCCATAAAGCACTCCTGACCCCGCATCTCACTTGCTGCACTGAAGGAGGCTCGACATGCCTTTGTGCAAGAGCCCAACAAATACTCCTGAGCCCACTTTTCGATCCTTGCACTGACCATGCTCGGTGCTGCCCTTGTTCAAACCATGACAATTTTTCCTGGGCCCACATCTCAGTCCTTGAACTAAACCAGGCTAAGGTCTGGCTATCTTGAACCTCAGTGAATACTTCTAAATCAACATCTAAGTACCTACACTGAACCTGGTTGGGCCGAGAGCTTGTGCAAGACACTTGAAGACCCTGCTGAGCCTCCTTCTCAGTCCCTGCGCCAAACCAGGCTGGGTCCTGCACATGTTCAACCCAAAAAAATCCTCCTGAGCCCCATTTAAGTGCTTACACTGACGAGGCTGGATTCTGCCCTTTTTCCAAACCATGAGAAATACTCTTGAACCCACTTTTCTGTCCCTGCACTGAACCAGGCTAACTTCTTTCCATGTTCAAGCACCGACAGACAACCCTGAGCCCAAATATCCATTCAGGCACAGAACGAGGCTAAGTGCTGCCTACCTTCATGACCACTAACAACAGGCCTCAGCCAACATCTCAAGCCTGGCACTGAAGCATTTTGGGACCTGCCCCTGGGGTACCCCCACCAAATGCTCCTGACCCCACATCAGGGTCCCTGCACTGAACAAGGTGGATCACTGCCTTTGTGTATGGTCCTGAGGAACACGTCTGAGCCTGGATCTCCGTCCCTGCCATGAAGCATGCTGGGTCCTGCACTTATTCAAGGCCCCAAACAATATAGCTGGGCCTGTATCTGACTCTCATCCTAGTTCCTGCCCATATTTGAGCTAACTGCAAGCAATCCTGAGCCAACCAGTAGCTCCATGCATCGGAAGTATGGTGGGTACCGCCACGAACCAATCCCTCAGGAAACACTTGTGATCCCACATCCCACTTGCTGCAATGAAGAAGGTGGTCAGTCTTTGAGCAAGACCCCGAAAAACACTCCTGAGCCCACCACTAGGTCCCTGAAGTGAACCTTGCTGAATCTTGCACTGGTCCAAGCCTCTGGAAAACACTCCTCAGCACACATCTGTTGTCCAATCTTTCAAAAAATATTCCTGAACCTACCACTAGGTCCCTTCACAGAATCAAGCTTGTGCACAAGGGAACCAAGCTGCATCCAGCTCTTTTTCACACCCCTGAAATCTACACCCGAGCCCACATCTGGGTCCCTTCACTGAACCAGGCTAGTCCTGCGCTTGTTCAGACCACGAGGGACACTCATGGGCCCAAATAAAGTCCCTGTACTGAACCAGGGTGGATCTTGTACTTGCACAAGCCCTCTAAAAATATTCTGGAACCCACATTTCCATCCCTCTACTGATCCAGACTGTGTCCTGTCCTTATTGCAGCCACAGACAATCACTCCTGGGCTCAAGAAATACTCTTGAGCCCATATCTCACTCCCAGAACTCAAGCAGGCTGGACCCTGCCTTTATTCAAGCCCTGGCAACCACGCCTGAGCACACAATATCATCTATGCACTGACATAGGATGGGTCCTGTACTCGTTCAAAGTGCCAGCCAACACTGCTGAGCCTGTCTCTGACTCTCAGGCTAGTCCTGGCCATATTCAAGCTAGCGACCTACAATTCTGAGCCCACAATCCAACCCTGCCTCTGAGCTAGGGTGTGTCTTGCCATTGATCAGTTCCCAATGAAGCACTCGTGATTCCACATGTCACTCGCTGCACTGACTGAGGCTCGACGTACCTTTGGGAAAGACCCCAACAAACACTCCTGAGCTCACTTTCCGATCCTTACATTGACCATACTCAGTCCTGTCCTTGTTCAATCCATGATAATTTCTTCTGATCCCTCATCTCGGTCACTGTACTGAATCACACTAAGTTATCTTGAATCCTCCGTGAATACTCCTGAATCGCCACGTAAGTAACTGCACTGAACCTGGCTGGGCCCTGAGCTTGTGCAAAACACTTGAAGACCCTCCTGAGCCTCCCTCTCGGTCCCTGCACCAAACCAGGCTGGGTCCTACACATGTTCATCCCTGAGAAATTCTCCTGAGCCCCATTTCCCTACTTTCACTGACCAGGTTGGATTCTGCCCTTGTTCGAAACCATGACAAATACTCTTGAACCCACTTCTAGGTCTCTGCACTGAACCAGGCTTACAACTTCCCATGTTCAAGCACCGACAGACAACCCTGAGCACAAATGTCCGTTCCTGTACTGAACGAGGCTATGTGTTGTCTAGGTTCATGACCCCTGTGAACAGGCCTGAGCCTACATCTCGAGCCTAGCACTGAAGCATTTTGGGATCTGCCCCTAGGGCACCCCCAGCAAATGCTCCTGAGCCCACCTCATTGTCCCTGCACTGAAACAGGGGGGTCCCTGCCTTTATGTATGACCCCGAGAAACACTCCTGAGCCCGCATCTCCGTCCCTGCCATGAACCATGCTGGGTCCTGCTCTTATTCAAGGCCCCGAAAATCATACCTGGGCCTGTATCTGACTCTCATCCTAGTTCTCAGCCTTATTCGAGCTACTGGAAAGCAAATCTGAGCCAACTAGTCGCTTGATGCATCGGAACTATGGTGGTACCGCCATCGTTCAGTATCCCAGGAAACACTTGTGATCCCACATCCCAGTTGCTGCACTGAAGAAGGTGGGTCTGCCTTTGACCACGACCCTGAAAAACACTCCTGAGCCACCACTAGATGCCTACAGTGAACCATGCTGGATCTTGCACCCTTTCAACGGTCAAGCAAACACTCCTCAGTGCACATCTGTTGTCCAAGCTTCCAAAGAATATATGTGAGCCCACCAGTAGGTCCTTTCACAGAATCAGGCTGGTTCACAATGGAACCAAGCTAGATCTAGCTCTTGTTCAAGCCCCTGAAAACTACACCCGAGTCCACATCTGGGTCCGTTCACTGAACCAGGCTGGTCCTGTGCTTGTTCAGACCACAAGAGACACTCATGGGCCCACATACAGTCCCTCCACTGAACCGGGGTGGGTCCTGTACTTGCAAAAGCCCTCTAAAAATATTATGGAGCCCACATTTCGGTCCCTCTACTGATCCAGACTCGGGCCTGACCTCATTGCAGCCAAATACAATCACTCCTGGGTCCACATCGCTGTTCATGAGGTGAATTATGCTTGGTCCTTCACTGGTTCCATGCCCCGACCAACACTCATGAGCCCATATCTCACTCCAAGTACTCAAGCAGGCTGGACCCTGCCTTTATTCATGCCCCGGCAAATACACCTGAGCCCACAATGTCGTCTCCTGCACTCATTCAAAGCACCAGCCAACACTGCTGAGCCTCTCTCTCACTCTCAGGCTAGTCATGGTCATATTCAAGCCACCGACATACAATCCTGAGCCTGCAACACGATCCTAACTCTGAGTTAGGGTGTGTCCTGCCATTGGTCAATCCCTCATGAAGCACTCCTGATCCCACCTCTCATTCACTGCACTGAAAGAGGATCGAGGTGCCTTTGTGCAAGATCCCAACAAACATTCCTGAGGCCGCTTTTCTATCCTCACACTGACAATGCTCGGTCCTGCACTTGTTCATAACATGACAATTTCTTCTGAGCCCACATCTCGGTCCCTGTACTGAACCAGGGTAAGTCTGGCTAATCTGAAGCCTCAGCGAATACTCCTAAATCAACATCTAAGTACCTGCACTGAACCTGGCTGGGCCGAGAGCTTGTGCAAGACACTTGAAGACCCTGCTGAGCCACCCTCTTGGTCCCTGCACCAAACCAGGCTGGGTCCTGCACTTGTTCAACCCCGAGAAATCCTCCTGAGCACCATTTCAGTGCTTACACTGATGAGGCTGGATTCTGCCCTTTTTCCAAACCACGACAAATACTCTTGAACCCACTTTTCGGTCCCTGCACTGAACCAGACTAACTTCTTCCCATGTTCAAGCACCAACAGACAACCCTGAGCCCAAATGTCCATTCAGGCACAGAACGAGGCTAAGTGCTGCCTACCTTCATGACCACTAACAACAGGCCTCAGCCAACATCTCAAGCCTGACACTGAAGCATTTTGGGACCTGCCCCTGGGGCATCCCCACCAAATGCTCTTGACCCCACATCAGGGTCCCTGCACTGAACAAGGTGGATTCCTGCCTTTGTGTATGGCCCTGAGAAACACACCTGAGCCCGCATCTCCATCCCTGCCATGAAGCATGCTGGGTCCTGCACTTATTCAAGGCCCCGACCAACATAACTGGGCCTGTATCTGACTCTCATCCTAGTTCCTGACCATATTTGAGCTACCTGCAAGCAATCCTGAGCCAACCAGTAGCTCCATGCATTGGAACTATGGTGGGTACCACCATGAATCAATCCCTCAGGAAACGTGATCCCACATCCCACTCGCTGCACTGAAAAAGGTGGGTCAACCTTGGATCAAGACCCTGAAAAACACTCCTGAGCCCACCACTAGGTCCTTGCAGTGAACCTTGCTGAATCTTGCACTGATTCAAGCCTCTGGCAAACACTCCTCAGAGCACATCTGTTGTCCAAGCTTCCAAAAAATATTTATCAGTCAACTACTAGGTTCCTTCACAGAATAAGGCTGGTTCCTGCCCTTGTGCATGACAACTATGGAACCAGGTTGGATCCAGCTCTAGTTCAAGCCCCTGAAAACTACACCCAAGCCCACATCTGGGTCCCTTCACTGAACCAGGCTGGACCTGCAATTGTTCAGATCATGAGAGACACTCATGAGCCCACATATGTTCCCTGTACTGAACCGGGGCGGTTCTTGTACTTGCACAAGCCCTCTAAAAATATTATGGAGCCCACATTTTGGTCTCTCTACTGATCCAGACTGGGTCCTGACCTTATTGCAACCCCAGACAATCACTCTTGGGCCCACATCGCAGTTCCTGAGCTGAATTATTCTGTGTCCTACACTGGTTCCATGCACCGACCAACACTCTTGAGCCCATATCTCACTCCCAGAACTCAAGCAGGCTGGACCCTGCTTTGATTCAAGCCCCAGCAAACACGCCTGAGCCCACAACGTCGTCTTTGCACTGACATAGGTTTCGTCTTGCAGTCGTTCGAGGTGCCAGCCAACACTACTGAGCCTCTCTCTGACTCTCAGGCTAGTCCTGACCATATTCAAGCCACCGACTTGCAATTGTGAGCCCGCAACTCACTCCCTGACACTGAGCTAGGGTGTGTCCTGTCATTGGTCAGTCTCCTATGAATCACTCCCGATCCTGCACCTCACTCACTGCACTGAATGAGGCTTGACATGCCTTTGTGCAAAACCCCAACAAACACTCCTGAGCCCACTTTCTGATCCTTAAATTGACCATGCTCGGTCCTGCCCATGTTCAAACCATGACAATTTCTCCTGAGCCCACATCTCAGGAGAAATGTGGTCCCTGTACTGAACCAGGCTAAGTTCTGGCTATCTTGAAGCCTCAGCGAATAGCTCTGAATCGACATCTCAGTACCTACACTGAACCTGGCTAGGCCGAGAGCTTGTGCAAGGCACTTGAAGACCCTCCTGAGCCTCCCTCTCGATCCCTGCTCCAAACCAGGCTGGGTCCTGCACTTGTTCAACCCCGAGAAATACTCCTGAGTCCCATTTCTGTGCTTACACTGACCAGGCTGGATTCTGCCCTTGTTGGAAACCATGACAAATACTCTTGAACACAGTTCTCAGTCCCTGCACTGAGGCAGGCTATCTTCTTCCCATGTTCAAGCACCAACAGACAATCCTGAGCCCAAATGTTTGTTACTGCACTGAACGAGGCTAAGTGCTGCCTAGGTTCATGACCTCTAACAACAGGCCTGAGCCAACATCTTGAGCCTGGCACTGAAGCATTGTGGACCTGCCCCTTGTGCACCCCCAGCAAATGCTCCTGAGTCCACATCATGGTCCCTTCCCTGAACCAGGAAGGTTCCTGCATTTGTGTATGCCCCTGAGAAACACTCCTGAGCCCACATCTCTGTCCCTGCTCTGAACCATGATGCATCCTGCACTTATTCAAGGCCCCGACCAACATAGCTGGGCCTGTATCAGACTCTCATCCTAGTTCCCAGACTTATTCGAGCTACAGGAAGGCAATCCTGAGCCAACAAGTAGCTCCATGCATGAGAAATATGGTGGGCACCGCCATCGATCAATCCTCCAGGAAGCATGTGCGATCCCACATTCCACTCGCTGCACTGAAAAGGACGGTAAGGCTTTGAGCAAGACCCTGAAAAACACTCCTGAGCCCACCACTAGGTCCCTGTAGTGAACCATACTGAATCTTGCACTGGTTCAAGCCTCTGGGAAACACTCCTCAGCACACATCTGTTGTCCAACCTTCCGAAAAATATTCCTGAGCCCACCTCTGGGTATCTTCACAGAATCAGGCTAGTTAACAATGGAACCAAGCTGGATCCAGCTCTTCTTCTGGCCCCTTAAAACACACCCAAACCAACATCTGGGTCCCTTCACTGAACTAGTCTGTTCTTTTGCTTGTTCAGACCCTGAGAGACACTCATGAGCCCACATATGGTCCCTGTACTGAACCGGGGTGGGTCCTGTACTTGCACAAGCCCTCTAAAAATATTCCTGAGCCCACATTTCTGTCCCTCTACTGTTCCAGACTGTGTCCTGACCTCATTGCAGCCAAAGACAATTGCTCCTGGGCCCACATCGCAGTTCCTGAGCTGAATTATGCTGGGTCCTGCACTGGTTCCATGCCCCGACCAACACTCTGGAGCCATTATCTCACTCACAGAACTGAATCAGGCTGGACCCTGCCTTTATTCAAGACCTGGAAAACACGCCTGAACCCACAACGTCGTCTCTGCACTGACATAGGATGGGTCCTGCACTCGTTAAAGATCCCATCCAAAACTGCTGAGCCTCTCTCTGACTCTCAGGCTAGTCCTGGCCATATTCAACCTAGCGACCTACAGTCCTGAGCCCGCAACTTGATCCATGCCTCTGAGCTAGGGTGAGTTCTGCCATTGTTCAGTTGCTCATGAAGCACTCCTAATCTCGCCTATCACTTGCTGCACTGAAAGAGGCTCGAGGTGCCTTTGTGCAAGACCCCAACAAACACTCCTGAGCCCACTTTCTGATCCTTACACTGACCATGCTCGGTCCTGCACTTGTTCAAACCATGACAATTTCTCCTGAGCCCACATCTCGGTCCCTGTACTGAAACAGACTAAGTTCTGGCTATTTTGAAGCCTCAGCAAATACTCCTGAATCGACATCTAAGTACCTGCACTGAACCTGGCTGGGCCAAGAGCTTGTGCAAGACACTTGAAGACCCTCCTGAGCCTCCCTCTCGATCCCTGCTCCAAACCAGGCTGGGTCCTGCACTTGTTCAACCCCGAGAAATCCTCCTGAGCCGCATTTCGGTGCTTACACTGACGAGGCTGGATTCTGCCCTTTTTCCAAACCATGAGAAATACTCTTGAACCCACTTCTTGGTCCCTGCACTGAATCTGACTTGCTTCTTCCCATGTTCAAGCACCGACAGACAACCCTGAGCCCAAATATCTATTCAGGCACAGGACGAGGCTAAGTACTGCCTAGGTTCATGACCCCTAACAACAGGTCTGATTCAACATCTCGAGTCTGGCAATGAAGCATTTTGGGACCTGCCCCTGGGGCACCCACAGCAAATGCTCCTGACCCACCTCAGGGTCCCTGTACTGAACCAAGTGGATTCCTGCTTTTGGGTATACCCTGAGAAACACTCCTGAGCCGTCATCTCCATCCCTGCCATGAAGCATGCTGGGTCCTGCACTTATTTAAGGCCCTGACCAACATAGCTGGTGTTGTATCTGACTCTCATCCTAGTTCCCGCTCTTATTTGAGCTATCTGCAAGCAATCCTGACCCAACAAGTAGTTCCATGCATCAGAACTATGGTGGGTACTGCCATGGTTCAATCCCCCAAGAAACACTTTCGATCCCACATCCCACTCATTGCACTGAAGAAGGTAGGTCAGATTTTGAGCAAGACCCTGAAAAACACTCCGGAGCCCACCACTAGGTCCCTGCAGCAAACCTTGCTGAATCTTGCACTGGTTCAAGACTCCGGCAAACACTCCTCAGCGCTCATCTGTTGTCCAAGCTTCCGAAAAATATCCTTGAGCCTACCACTAGGTCCCATCACAGAATCAGGCTGGTACCTGTCTTTGTGCAAGATAACAGCAGAACCAAGCTGGTCCAGCTCTTGTTTAAGCCCCTGAAAACTACACCCGAGCCCGCATCTTGGTCCCTTCACTGAACCACGCTGGTCCTGAGCTTGTTCAGACCCCAAGAGACACTCATGAGCACACATATGGTTCCTGCACTGAACCAGGGTGGGTCCTGTACTTGCACAAGTCCTCTAAAAATATTCCTTAGCCCACATTTTAGTCCCTCTACTGATCCAGACTGTTTCCTGACCTTATTGCAGCCCTGGACAATCATTCCTTGGCCCATATTGCAGTTTCTGAGCTGAACTATGCTGTGTCCCGCACTGGTTCCATGCCCTGAGCAACACTCTTGAGCCCATATCTTACTCCCAGAACTCAAGCAGGCAGGACTCTACCTTTATTCAAGCCCTGGCAAACACACCTGAGCCCACAATGACGTCTCTGCACTGTCATAGGTTGGGTCTTGCAGTCCTTAAAGGTGCCAGTCAACACTACTGAGCCTCTCTCTAACTCTCAGGCTAGTCCTGGCCACATTCAAGCCAACTACCTACAATTCTTAGCCCGCAACTCACTCCCTGCCTCTTAGCCAGGGTGTATCCTGCCATTGGTCAGTCTCCAATGAAGCACTCCTGATCCTGCATCTCACTGGCTGCACTGAACCAGACTCGACGTGCCTTTGTGCAACACCCCAACAAACACTCCTGAGCCCACTTTTCGATCTTTACACTGACCATGCTTGGTCCCGCCCTTGTTCAAACCATGATAGTTTCTCCTGAGCCGACATCTCGGTCCCTCTACTGAACCAGGCTAAGCTCTGGCTATCTTGAAGCCTCAGGGAATAATCCTGAATCGACATCTAAGTACCTGCACTGAACCTGGCTGCACCGAGAGCATGTGCAAGACACTTGAAGACCCTCCTAAGCCTACGTCTTGGTCCATGCACCCAGCCAGGCTGGGTCCTGCACTTGTTCAATCTCGAGAAATACTCCTGAGCCCCATTTCGGTGCTTACACTGACCAGACTGGATTCCTCCATGTTGGAAACCATGACAAATACTCTTGAACCCACTTCTCGGTCCCTGCACTGAGCCAGGCTAGCTTTTTCCCATGTTCAAGCACCGACAGACAAGTGAGTTCCCATATCTCTAGTAAGATATGGAGATCATATCTCACTCCAAAAAGTCAAGCAGGCTGGACCCTGCCTTTATTCAAGCCCCAGCAAACATGCCTGAGTACACAATGACGTCTCTGCACTGACCTAGGATGGGTCCTGCACTCGTTCAAGGTGCCAGCCAGCACTGCTGAGCCTCTCTCTGACTCTCGGGCTAGTCCTTGCCATATTCAAGTCAACGACATACAATCCTGAGCCCGTAACTCACTCTCTGCCTCTGAGCTAGGGTGTGTCCTGCCATTAGTCAGTCCCACATGAAGCCCTCCCGATCCCGCATCTGGGTGTACTGAACTAGGCTCGATGTACTGTTCTGCAAGACCCTAAAAAATACTCCTGAGCCCACTTTTCAATCCTTACACTGACCATGCTTGGTCCTGCCCTTGTTCAATCAATGAAAATTTCTTCTGACGCACATCTCTGTCCCTGTACTAAGATGGGAAGTCCCATAGGATTAAGGCTAAGGTCTGGCTATCTTGAAGCCTCAGCGAATACTCCTGGATCGACATCTAAGTAACTGCACTGAACCTGGCTGGGCTGAGAGCTTGTGTAAGACCCCTGAAGACCCCCCTGAGCCTCCCTCTCAGTCCCTGAGCCAAACCAGGCTCAGTCCTGCACTTGTTCAACCCCGAGATATACTCCTGAACCCATTTCGTTGTTTACACCGACCAGGCTGGATTCTGCCATTGTTTGAAACCATGACAAATATTCTTGAACCCACTTTTATGTACCTGCAATGAACCAGGCTAGCTTCTTCCCATGTTGAAGCACCAACAGACAACCCTGAGCCCAAATGTCCATTCCTGCACTGAACGAGGGTAAGTGCTGCCTAGGTTCATGACCCCTGTGAACAGGCCTGAGCCAACATCTCGACCTGGCACTGAAGCATTTTGGGACCTGACCCTGGTGCACTCCCAGCAAATGCTCCTGAGCCCACAACAAGGTCTCTGCAAGGAACCAGGCAGGATTCTGCCTTTGTGTATGGCCCCGAGAAACACTCCTGAGCCTGCATCTCCATCCCTGCCATGAACCATGCTGGGTCCTGCACTTATTCAACACTCCGACCAACATAGCTGGGCCTGTATCTGACTCTAATCCTAGATCCTGGCCTTATTTTAGCTACTGGCAAGAAATCCTGAGCCAACAAGTTGCTCCATGCGTTGGAACTATGGTGGGTACTGCCATCATTCAATACCCATGAGACACTTGCAATCCCATATCCCACTCGCTGTATTGAAGAAGGTGGGTCAGCCTTTGAGCAAGACCCCTAAAAACATTCCTGAGCCCACCACTAGTTTGCTGAATCTTGCACTGGTTCAAGCCTCTGACAAACACACCTCAGTGCACATCTGTTGTTCAAGATTCCGAAAAGTATTCCTGAGCCCACCATGAGGTCCCTTCACAGAATCAGGCTGGTTCCTGACCTTGTTCAAAAAAAATAACGGAACAAAGCTGGATCCAGCTTTTTTTCAAGGGCCTGAATACTACACCCGAGTGCAGATCTGGGTCCCTTCACTGAACCATGCTGGTCCTGCACTTGTTCAGACCCTGAAAGACACTCATGAGCCCACATACGGTCCCTGCACTGAACCCGGGTGGGTCCTGTACTTGCACAGTTAAGTTCAGTTCAGTTGCTTGGTCGTGTCCGACTCTTTGTGACCCCATGAATCGCAGCACGCCAGGCCTCCCTGTTCATCACCATCTCTCGGAGTTCAACCAGATTCACATCCATCGAGTCAGTGATGCTATCCAGCCATCTCATCCTTGGTTGTTCCCTTCTCCTCCTGCCCCCAATACCTCCCAGCATCAGAGTCTTTTCCAGTGAGTCAACTCTTCTCATGAGGTGAGCAAAGTACTGGAGCTTCAGTTTCAGCATCATTCTTTCCAAAGAAATCCCAGGGTTTATCTCCTTCAGAATGGACTGGTTGGATCTCCTTGCAGTCCAAGGGACTCTCAAGAGTCTTCTCCAACACCACAGTTCAAAAGCATCAATTCTTCGGTGCTCAGCATTCTTCACAGTCCAACTCTCACATCCATACATGACCACAGGAAAAGCCATAGCCTTGACTAGACGAACCTTAGTTTGCA
>SJYT01024469.1:410460-442886 GCA_006410635.1 Cephalophus harveyi
GAACAGAGATCATTCTGTCATTTTTGAGATTGCATCCAAGTACTGCATTTCGGACTCTTTTGTTGACCATGATGGCTACTCCATTTCTTCTGAGGGATTCCTGCCTGCAGTAGTAGATATAATGGTCATCTGAGTTAAATTCACCCATTCCAGTCCATTTTAGTTTGCTGATTCCTAGAATGTCGACGTTCACCCTTGTCATCTCTTGTTTGACCACTTCTAATTTGCCTTGATTCATGGACATGACATTCCAGGTTCCTATGCAGTATTGCTCTTTACAGCATTGGATCTTCTATCACCAGTCACATGCACAACTGGGTATTGTTTTTGCTTTCACTCCATCCATTCATTCTTTCTGGGCTTATTTCTCCACTGATCTCCAATAGCATATTGGGCACCTAATGACCTGGGGAGTTTCTCTTTTGGTATCCTATCATTTTGCCTGTTCATACTGTTCATGGGGTTCTCAAGGCAAGAATACTGAAGTGGCTTGTCATTCCCTTCTCCAGTGGGCCACGTTCTGTCAGCCCTCTCCACCATGACCCGCCCATCTTGGGTTGCCCCGCAGACATGGCTTGGTTTCATTGAGTTAGACAAGGCTGTGGTCCTAGTGTGACTAGACTGACTAGTTTTCTGTGAGTATGATTTCAGTATGTCTGTCTCCTGATACCCTCTTGCAACACCTACCATCTTACTTGGGTTTCTCTTACCTTGGGTGTGGGGTATCTCTTCACAGCTGCTTCTTCAAAGCACAGCCGCTGCTCCTTACCTTGGACAAGGGGTATCTCCTTACCGCTGCCGTTCCTGACCTCCAACGTGGGATAGCTCCTCTAGGCCCTCCTGCACAAGCCCTCTAAAAATATTCCAGAGCCCACATTTCGGTCCCTCTACTGATCCAGACTGGGTCCTGACCTCATTACAGCCAAAGACAATCGTTCTTGGGTCCATATCACAGTTCCTGAGCTGAATTACGCTGGGTCTTACACTGGTTCCATGCCCCGACCAACACTCCTGAGACCATATCTCACTCCCAGAACTCAAGCAGGCTGGACCTTGCCTTTATTCAAGCCCCAGCAAATACACCCGAGCCCACAACGTCATCTCTGCACTGACATAGGATGGGTCTTGCACTCGTTCAAGTTTCCAGCCAACACTGCTGAGTGTTTCTCTGACGCTCAGGATAGTCCTGGCCATTTTCAAGCCACCGACGTACAATCCTGAGCCCAACTCGATCCCTGCCTCTGAGATAGAATGTGTCTTGCCATTGGTCAATCCCCAATGAAGCACTCCTGATCCCACATGTCACTCGCCGCACTGAACGAGGCTCGACGTGCCTTTGTGCAAGACCACAACAAACACTCCTGAGCCCACTTTTCAATCCTTACACTGACCATGCTCGATCCTGCCGTTGTTCAAACCATGACAATTTCTTCTGAGCCCACATTGCAGTCACTGTACTGAACCACGCTAAGTTCTGGTTATCTTGAAACCTCAGTGAATACTCCTGAATTGACACCTAAGTAACTGCACTGGACCTAGCTGGGCTGAGAGCTTGTACAAGACACTTGAAGACCCTGCTGAGCCTCTCTCTAGTTCCCTGTGCCAAAGGAGGCTGGGTCCTGCACTTTTTGAACCCCGAGAAACACTCCTGAGCTCCATTTTGGTGCCTACACTGACAAGGCTGGGTTCTGCCCTTTTTCCAAACCATGGCAAATACTCTTGAACCCACTTTTCAGTCCCTGCACTGAACCAGGGTAGCTTCTTCCCATGTTCAAGCACCGACAGACAACCCTGAGCCCAAATGTCCGTTCAGGCACTGAACAAGGTAAGTGCTGCCTACCTTCATGACCTCTAACAATAGGCCTGAGCCAACATCTTGAGCCTGGCACTGAAGCATTTTGGGACCTGCCCTTGGGGTACCCCCAGAAAATGCTCCTGATCCCACATCAGGGTCCCTGCACTGAACCAGGCAGATTCCTGCCTTTGTATATGCCCCTGAGAAATATGCCTGAGCCCGCATTTCCATCTCTGCCATGAACCATGCTTGGTCCTGCACTTATTCAAGGCCCCAACCAATATAGCTGGGCCTGTATCTCTCATCCTAGTTCCCGCTCTTATTCGAGCTATCTGCAAGCAATCCTGAGCCAACAAGCAGCTCCATGCATCGGAACTATGGTGGGTACCGGCATGGTTCAATCCCCCAGGAAACACTTGTGATCCCACATTCCACTCGCTGCACTGAAGAAGGTGGGTCAGCTTTTGAGCAAGACCCCAAAAAACACTCCTGAGGCCTGCACTAGGTCCCTGCAGTGAACCTTGCTGAATCTTGCACTGGTTCAAGCCTCCGGAAAACATTCTTCAGCACACATCTCTTGTCAAAGCTTCTGAAGAATATTCCTGAGCCCACCAGTAGGTCCCTTCACAGAATCAGGCTCGTGCACAACAGAACCAAGTTGCATCCAGCTCTTGTTCAAGCCCCTGAAAACTAAACCCAAACCCACATCTGGATCCCTTCACTGAACCAGGCTGGTCCTGCACTTGTTCAGACCACAAGAGACACTCATGGGCCCACATACGGTCCCTGTACTGAACCAGGGTGGGTCCTGTACTTGCACAAGCCCTCTAAAAATGTTCTGGAACCCACATTTCCATCCCTCTACTGATCCAGAGTGGGTCCTGACCTTATTGTAGGCCCAGACAATTGCTCCTGGGCCCACATTGCAGTTCCTGAGCTGAATTATGCAGGGACCTGCATTGGTTCCATGCCCTGACCAATAAATTGGCCCATATCTCACTCCACAAATTCAAGCAGGCTGGACCCTGCCTTTACTCAAGCCCTAGCAACCATGCCTGAGCACACAACGTCATCTCTGTACTGACCTAGGATGGGTGCTGCACTCATTCAAAGTGCCAGAGAACACTGCTAAGCCTCTCTCTGACTCTCAGGATAGCCCTGGCCATATTCAAACTAGCGACCTACAATCCTGGGCCCGCAACTCGATCCCTGTCTCTGAGATAGGGTGTGTCTTGCCATTGGTCAGTCCCCAATGAAGCACTCCTGATCCCACATGTCACTCGCTGCACTGAATGAGGCTCGATGTGCTTTTGTGCAAGACCCCAACAAACACTCCCGAGCCCACTCTTCGATCCTTACACTGACCATCATTGGCCCTGCCCTTGTTCAAACCATGACAATTTCTTCTGAACCCACATCTCGATTACTGAACTGAACCAGGCTAAATTCTAGTTATCTTGAAGCCTCAGTGAATACTCCTGCATCAACATCTCAGTAACTGCACTGAACCTGGCTGGGCCGAGAGCTTGTGCAAGACACTTGAAGACCCTCCTGAGCCTCCCTCTCAGTCCCTGCGCCAAACCAGGCTGGGTCCTGCACATGTTCATCCCGGAGAAATTCTCCTGAGCCCCATTGCTCTGCTTACATTGAACAGGCTAGATTCTGCCCCTGTTCAAAATCATGACAAATACTCTTGAGCCACCTTCTAGGTCTCTGCACTGAATCAGGCTAACATTGGCCCCTGTTCAAGCACCGACAGACAACCCTGAGCACATTGTCCACTCCTGCACTGAACGAGGTTATGTGCTGCCTAGGTTCATGCCCCTGTGAACAGGCCAGAGCCAACATCTCGAGCCTGGCACTGAAGGATTTACGGAGCTGCCCCTTGTGCACCTCCAGCAGCTGCTCCTGAGCCCACATCATTGTCCCTGCACTGAAACAGGGGGGTCCCTGCCATTCTGTATGCCCCCGAGAAACACTCCTGAGCCCGCATCTCCATCCCTGGGTCCTGCTTTTACTCAAATCCCCAAAAATCATAGCTGGGCCTGTATCTAACTCTCATCCTACTTCTCAGCCTTATTCGAGCTATCAGAAAGCAAATCTGAGCCAAGTAGTCACTTGATGCATCGGAACTATGGTGGTACTGCCATCGTTCAGCATCCCAGAAAAAAAACTTGTGATCCCACATTCCACTCGCTGCACTGAAGAAGGTGGGTCCGCCTTTGAGCAAGACCCTGAAAAACACTCCTGAGCTCACCACTAGGCACCTGCAGTGAACCATGCTGAATCTTGCACCTGTTCAACGGTCAAGCAAACACTCCTCAGCGCACATCTGTTGTCCAAGCTTCTGAAGGATATATCGGAGCCCACCACTAGGTCCCTTCACAGAATCAGGCTGGTTCACAATGGAATCAAGCTGGCTCCAGCTCTTGTTCAAGCCCCTGAAAACTACACCCAAGCCCACACCTGGGTCCCTTCACTGAACCAGGCTGGTCCTGCGCTTGTTCAGACGATGAGAGACACCCATGGGCCCACATACGGCCCCTGAACTGAACTGGGGTGGGACCTGTACTTGCAAAAGCCATCTAAAAATATTCTGGAGCCCACATTTCAGTCCCTCTACTGATCCAGATGGGGTCCTGACCTTATTGCAGCCCCAGACAATCACTCCTGGCCCACATCACAGTTCCTGAGCTGAATTATGCTGGGCCCTGCACTGGTTCCATGCCCCAATCAATACTCTTGAGCTCATATCTCACTCCAAAATTTCAGAAGCAGGCTGGACCTTGCATTTATTCAAGCCCTGGAAAACACGTCTGAGCCTACAACGTCATCTCTGCACTGACCTAGAATGGGTCCTGCACTCGTTCAAGGTGCCAGCCAACACTGCTGAGCCTCTCTCTGGCTCTCAGGATAGTCCTGGCCGTATTCAAGCCACCGACCTGCAATCCTGAGCACGCAACTCATTCCCTGCCTCTGAGCTAGGGTGTGTTCTGCCATTGGTCACTCCCCCTTGAAGCACTCCTGATACCTCATCTCACTTGCTGCACTGAATGAAGCTTGATGTGCTTATGTGCAAGATCCCAAGCAACACTCCTGAGCCCACTTTTCAATCCTTACACTGACCATGCTCGGTCCTACCCTTGCTCAAACCATGACAATTTCTCCTGAGCCCACATCTCGGTCCCTGGACTGAACCAGGTGAAGTTCTGGCTTTCTTGAGGACTCAGCGAATACTCCTGAATTGACATCTAATTACCTTCACTGAACCTGGCTGGGCTGAGAGCTTGTGCAAGACACTTGAAGACACTCATGAGCCTCCCTCTCAGTTCCTCCAGAAAACCAGGCTGGGTCCTGCACTTGTTCAACCCAGAGAAATAATCTTGAGCCCCATTTCGGTGCTTACACTGACCAGGCTGGATTCTGCCATTATTCAAAACCATGACAAATACTCTTGAACCCACTTCTTGGTCCCTGCACTGAACCAGGCTAGCTTCTTCCCATGTTCAAGCACCGACAGACAACCTTGAGCCCAAATGTCCATTCCTGCACTGAGCAAGGCTAAGTGCTACCTAGGTTCATGATCCCTAAAAACAGGGCTGAGCCAACATCTCTCGCCTGTCACTCAAGCATTTTGAGGCCTGTCACTCAAGCATTTTGAGACCTGCCCCTGGTGTACCCTTAGCAAAAGCTCCTGAGCTCATATCATGGTCCCTGCCCTGAACAAGGCGGGTTCCTGCATTTGTGTATGCCCCCGAAAAACAGTCCTGAGCCCTCATCTCCGTCCCTTCCATGAAACATGCAGGGCCCTACACTTATTCAAGGCCCCGACCAACATAGCTGAGCCTATATCTGACTCTCATCCTAGTTCCTGGCCTAATTCAAGCTACCAGCAAGCAATCATGAGCCAACAATTAGCTCCAGGCCTCAGAACTATGGTTGGTACCGCAACCGTTCAATCCCCCAGGAAACACTTGCAATCCCACATCCCACTCGCTGCACTGAAGAAGGTGGGTCAGTCTTTGAGCAAGACCCCGAAAAACACTCCTGAGCCCACCACTATGTCCCTGCAGTGAACCATGCTGAATCTTGCACTGATTCAAGCCTCTGGCAAACACTCCTCAACACACATCTGTTGTCCAAGCTTCTGAAACATATTCCTCAGTCCACAACTACGTCCCTTCGCAGAATCAGGCTGGTTCCTGCCCTTGTGCAAGACAACGGAACCAAGATGAATCCAGCTCTTGTTCAAGCCCTTGAAAACTACACCGGAGCCCACATCTGGGTCCCTTCACTGAAGCATGCTCGTCCTGCGCTTGTTCAGACCCCGATAGACACTCATGAGCCCACATACGGTCCCTGCACTGAACTGGGGTGCATCCTGTACTTGCACAAGACCTCAAAAAATATTCTGGAGCCCACATTTCAGTTGCCCTACTGATCCAGCCTGGGTCCTGATCTTATTGCAGCCCAAGACAATTGCTTCTGGGCCTACATCTCAGTTCCTGATCTGAATTATGCTGGGTCCTGCAGTGGTTCCATGCCCAGAACAACACTCTTGAGCCCATCTCACTTCTAGAACTCAAACAGGCTGGACCCTGCCTTTATTCAAGCCCCAGCAAACACACCTGAGCCCACAAAGTCCTCTCTGCACTGACCTAGGATGGGTTCTGCACTCGTTCAAGGTGCCAGTCAACACTGCTGAGACTCTCTCTGACTCGCAGGCTAGTCCTGGCCATGTTCAGGCCACTGACCTACAATCCTGAGCTGGCAACTCTCTCCCTGCCTCTGAGCTAGGGTGTGTCCTGCCATTGGTAAGTTCCCCATGAAGCACTCCCAATCCCTCATCTCACTCGCTACACTGAACGAGGTTCTACGTGCCTTTGTGCAAGACACCAACAAACAGTCCTGAGCCAACCACTAGGTCCCTGCAGTGAACCATGCTGAATCTTGCACTGGTTCAAGTCTCTGGCAAACACTGCTCAGTGCACATCTGTTGTCCAAGCTTCTAAAAAATATTCCTGAGCCCACCACTAGGTCCCTTCACAGAATCAGGCTGGTTCCTCCCTTTGTGCAAGACAACAACAGAACCAAGCTGGATCGAGGTCTTGTTCAAGCCCCTGAAAGCTACACCCGAGCCCACATCTGGGTCCCTTCACTGAAACAGGCAGGTCCTGCGCTTGTTCATACTCCGAGTTACACTCATGAGTTCACATACGGTCCCTGCACTGAACCGGGGTGGGGCTTGTACTTGCACAAGCCCTCTAAAAATATGCCGGAACCCACATTTCCATCCCTCTACTGATCCAGACTGGGTCCTGACCTTATTGCAGCCCCAGACAATCGCTTCTGGGCCCACATCGCAGTTCCTCAGCTGAATTATGCTGGGTCCTTCACTGGTTCCATATCCAGACCAACACTCTTGAGCCCATATCTCCCTCCCAGACTGAAGCAGTCTGAACCCAGCCTTTATTCAAGCCCTGGCAAACATGCCTGAGCCCACAACATCATCTCTGAACTGACATAGGATGGGTCCTGCACTCGTTCAAGGTGCCAGCCAACACTGCTAATCCTCTCTCTGACTCTCAGTGTAGTCCTGGCCATATTCAAGCCACCGACCCTACAATCCTGAGCACGCAACTCGCTCCCTACCTCTGAGCTAGGGTGTGACTTGTTATTGGTCAGTCCCCAATGAAGCACTCCCAATCCCGCATCTCACTCATTGCAGTCAACGAGGCTCGACGTGCCTTAGTGTAAACCACTACAAACACTCCTGAGCCCTTTTTTCATTCCTTTCACTGACCATGCTCAGTCCTTCCCTTGTTCAAACCATGACAACTTCTCCTGAGCCCACATCTCAGTCCCTGTACTGAATCAGGCTGCATTCTGGCTATCCTGAAGCCTCAGCGAATACTTCTGAATTGACATCTGAGTACATGCACTGAACCTGGCTGGGCCAAGAGCTTGTGCAAGACACTTAAAGACCCTCCTGAGCTTCCCTCTCGGTCCCTGTGGTAAACCAGGCTGGGTCCTGCACTTGTCCAACCCCGAGAAATACTCTTGATCCCCCTTTTGGTGCCCACTCTGACCTGGCTGGATTCTGCCCTTGTTCAAAACCATGACAAATACTCTTGAACCCAATTCTCGGTCCCTGCACTGAACCAGGCTAGCTTCTTCCCATGTTCAAGCACCAACAGACAACCTTGAGTCTAAATGTCCATTCCTGCACTGAACGAGGCTAAGTGCTTCCAAGGTTCATGACCTCTAGTAACAGGCCTGAGCCAACATCTCGAGCCTGGCACTGAAGCATTTTGGCATCTACCCCTGGTGAACCTTTAGCAATTTGTCCTGAGCCCACATCATGGTCCCTGCACTGAACTAGGCTGGTTCCTTTCTTTGTGTATGCCCCCGAGAAATATTCCTGAGCCGACTACTCCATCCATGCTATTAACCATGCTGGGTCCTGCACTTATTCATGGCCCACAACAACATAGCTGGGCCTGTATTTGACTCTCATCCTAGTTTCCGGCCTTATTCGAGCTAACAGTAAGCAATCCTGAGCCAACAAGTAGCTCCATGCGTCAGAACTATGGTGGGTACCGCCATCGTTCAATCCCCCAAGAAACACTTCTGATCTCACATCCCACATGCTGTACTGAAGAAGGTGGGTCAGCCTTTGAGTAGACCCCGAAAAACACTCCTGAGGCCACCAGTAGGTCCCTGCAGTGAACCATGCTGAATCTTGCACTGGTTCAGCCTCTGGAAAACACTCCTCAGTGCACATCTGTTGTCCAAACATCCAAAAAATATTCCTGAGCCAACTACTAGGTCCTTTCACAGAATCAGGCTGGTTCCTGCCATTGTGAAAGACACCAATGGAACCAAGCTGGATCAAGCTCTTGTTCAAGCCCCAGAAAACTACACCCGAGCACACATCTCAGTCCCTTCACAGAACCAGGCTGGTCCTGTGCTTGTCCAGACCTGAAGAGACATTCATGAGCCCACATAAGGTCCCTGCACTGAACCGGGGTGGGTCCTCTACTTGCACAAGCCTTCTAATAATATTCCAGAGCCCACATTTCGCTCCCTCCCCTGATCCAGACTGGGTCCTGCCATATAGCAGCCCCAGACAATCACTCCTGGGCTAGATCGCAGTTCCTGAGCTGAATTCTGCTGTGTCCTGCACTGCTTTAATGCCCCGACCAACACTCTTGACCCATTTCTCACTCCCAGAACTCAAGCAGGCTGGATTCTGCCTTTGTTCAAGCTCCAGTAAACATGGCTGAGCCCACAACGTCATCTCTGCACTGACCTAGGATGGGTCCTTCACTCGTTCAAGGTGCCAGCCAACACTGCTGAGCCTCTCTCTGACTCTCAGGCTAGTCCTGGCCATGTTCAAGCCAACGACCTACAATCCTGAGCATGCATCTCACACCCTTCCTCTGAGCTAGAGTGTGTCTTGCCATTGGTCAGTCCCCCATGCAGCACTTCTGATACTGCATGTCACTCGCTGCACTGAATGAGGCTCGATGTGCCTTTGTGCAAGACCCAAGAAAAACTCCTGAGCCCACTTTTCAATCCTTACACTGACCATGCTCGGTCCTTCCCTTGTTCAAACCATGACAATTTCTCCTGAGCCCACATTTCGGTCCCTGTATGACACTCCAGAGCCTCCCTCTCAGTCCATGCACCAAACCAGGCTGGGTCCTACACTTGTTCAACTCTGAGAAATATTCCTGAGCACAATTTCGGTGCTTACACTGACCAGGCTGGATTCTACCCTTGTTCGAAACCATGACAAATACTTTTGAACCCACTTCTCAGTCCCTGCACTGAACTAGTCTAGCTGCTTCCCATGTTCAAGCACCGACAGACAACCCTGGGCCCAAATGTCCATTCCTGCACTGAACGAGGCTAAGTACTGCCTAGGTTCATGAGCCATAACAACAGATGTGAGCTAACATCTTGAACCTGGCACTGAAGATTTTTGGGACCTGACCCTGGTGCATCCCCAGCAAATGCTCCTCAGCCCACGTCATGGTTCCTGCACTGAACCAGCCAGGTTCCTGCCTTTGTGTATGTCCCCGAGAAACACTCCTGAGCATGCCTCTCCATTCCTGCCGTGAACCATGATGGGTCCTGCACTTATTCAAGGCCGCGACCAACATAGCTGGGCCTGTGTCTGTCTCTCATCCTAGTTCCCGGCCTTATTTGAGCTACCAGCAAGCAATCCTGAGCCAAGAAGTAGCTCCATGCATCAGAAATCTGGTGGGTACTGCCATCATTCAATCCCCCAGAAAACACTTGTGATCCCTCATCCCACTTGCTGCACTGAAGAAGGTGGGTCAGCCTTGGAGTAAGACCACAAGAAACACTCCTGAGCCCACCACTAGGTCCCTTCAGTGAACTATGCTGAATCTTGCACTGGTTGAAGCCTCTGGCAAACACACCTCAGCACACATCTGTTGTCTAAGCTGAAAAATATTCCTGAGCCCACCACTAGGTCCGTTCACAGAATCAGGCTGGTTCCTGCCCTTATGCAAGACACCAACGGAACCAAGTTGGATCCAGCTCGTGTTCAAGCACCTGAAAACTACACCCAGGCCCACATCTGGGTTGTCAGTTCACTGAACCAGGCTGGTCATGCATTTTTTCTTTCCCCGAGAGACACTCATGAGTACACATATGGTACACGCACTGAAACTGGGTGAGTCCTCTACTTGCACAAACCCTCTAAAAATATTCCAGAGCCCGCATTTCGGTCCCTCTCCTGATCCAGACTGGGTCCTGACCATATTGCAGCCCCAGACAATCGCTCCTGGGCCCAGATTGCAGTTCCTGATCTGAATTCTGCTGCATCCTGCACTGCTTCCATGTCCCGACCAACACCCTTGAGCCCATATCTCACTCCCAGAACTCAAGCAGGCTGGATCCTGCCTTTATTCAAACCCCAGTAAACATGGCTGAACCCACAACGTCATCTCTGCACTGACCTAGGATGGGTCCTGCACTTGTTCAAGATGCCAGCCAACACTGCTGAGCCTCTCTCTGACTCTCAGACTAGTCCTGGCCATTTTCAAGCCACCAACATACAATCCTGAGCCCACAACTCGCACCCTTCCTCTGAGCTAGGGTGTGTCTTGCCATTGGTCAGTGCCCCATGAAGCACTCCCAATCCTGCATCTCACTGGCTGCTCTGAACAAGGCTCAATGTGCCTTTGTGCAAGAGCCCAGCAAACACTCCTAATCCTTCTTTTTAATCCTTACACTGACCACGCTCAGTGCTGCCCTTGTTCAAACCGAGACAATTTCTCCTGAGCCCACATCTCGGTTTCTGTACTGAACCAGGCTACATTTTGGCAATCTAGAAGCCTAGGCGAATACTCCTGAATCCATATCTAAGTACCTGCACTGAACCTGGCTGGTCTGAGAGCTTGGGAAAGACACTTGAAGACCCTCCTGAGCCTCCATCTCAGTCTCTCCGCCAAAACAGGCTGGGTCCTGCACTTATTCAACCCCAAGAAATAATCCTGAGCCCCATTTCATTCTTACATTGACCAGGCTGGATTCTGCCCTTGTTTGAAACCATTACAAATATTCTTGAACATGCTTCTCGGTCCCTGCACTGAACCAGGCTAGCTTTTTCCCATGTTCAAGCACCGAAAGACAACCCTGAGCCCAAAGGTCCATTCCTGCACTGAACGAGGCTAAGTGCTACCTAGGGTCATGATCCCTAACAACAGGCCTGAGCCAACATCTCGAGCCTGGCACTGAGACATTTTGGGACCTGACCCTGGTTCATCCCCAGCAAATGCTCCTGAACCTCCATCATGGCCCCTGCACTGAACCAGGCCAGTTCCTGTCTTTGTGTATGCCCCTGAGAAACAATCCTGAGCCCACATCTCCAACCCTGCCATGAACCATGCTGGGTCCTGCACTTATTCAAGTACCCGACCAACATAGCTGGGTCTGTATCTGACTTTCATCCTAGATCCCGGCCTTATTCGAGCTACCGGCAAGCAATCCTGAGCCAACAAGTAGCTTCGTGCTTCGGAACTACGGTGGGTACCGCCATCATTCAATCCCCCAGAAAGCACTTGCTATCCCACATCATCCTACTCACTGCAATGAAGAAGGTGGTTCAGCCTTTGAGCAAGACCCCGAAAATACTCCTGAGCCCACTACTAGGTCACTGTAGTGAACCATCCTGAATCTTGCACTGGATCAAGCCTCCAGCAAACACTCCTCAGTGCACATCTCTTGTCCAAGCTTCTGAAAAATATTCCTGAGCCCACCACTAGGTCCCTTCACAGAATCAGGCTGGTTCCTGCCTTTATTCAAGATGACAACGGAACCAAGCTGGTTCCAGCTTTTGTTCAAGCCCCTGAAAACTACACCCGAGCCTACATCTGGGTCCCTTCACTGAACCAGGCTTGTCCTGCACTTGTTCAGGCCCCGAGAGATACTCATGAGCAAAAATAAAGTCCCTGCACTGAACCGGGGTGGGTCCTGTACTTGCACAAGCCCTCTGAAAATATTCCAGAGCCCACATTTCGGTCCCTCTACTGATCCAGACTGGGTCCTGACCTTATTGCAGCCCCAATCACTCCTGGGGCAACATCGCAGTTCCTGAGCTGAATTATGTTGGGTCCTGCACTGGTTTCATGCCCCAACCAACACTCTTGAGGGCATATCTCACTCCCAGAACACCTGCAGGCTGGATCATGCCTTTATTCAAGACCCGGCAATCATGCCTGAGCCCACAACTTCGTCTCTGCACTGAACTAGGATGGGGACTGCACTTGTTCAAGGTGCAAGCCAATACTGCTGAGACTCTCTCTGACTCTCAGGCTAGTCCTGGCCATATTCAAGCCACTGACCTACAATACTGAGCCCTCAACTCGCTCCTTGCCTCTGAGCTAGGGTGTGTCCTGACATTGGTCAGTCCCCCATGAAGCACTCCCGACCCAGCATCTCACTCACTGCACCTGAACAAGGCTCGACGTGCCTTTGTGCAAGATTTCAACAAATACTCCTGAGCCCACTTTTTGATCCTTGCACTGACCTTGCTCGGTCCTGCCCTTGTTCAAAGCATGACAATTTCTCCAGAGCCCACATCTCAGTCCCTGTACTGAACCACGTTAAGTTCTGGCTATCTTGAAACTTCAGCAAATACTCCTGAATTGACATCTAAGTACCTGCACTGAACCTGGCTGGGCCGAGGGCTTGGGCAAGACACTTGAAGACCCTCCTGAGCCTCCATCTCGGTCCCTCCACCAAAACAGGCTGGGTCCTGAACTTGTTCAACCCCGAGAAATACTCCTGAGCCCCATTTTGCTGCTTACACTGACCAGGCTTGACTGTGCCCTTGTTTAAAACCACAACAAATACTCTTGAACCCACTTATCAGTCCCTGTACTAAACCAGACTAGCTTCTTCACATGTTCACGCACCCACAGACAACCCTGAGCCCAGAGGTCTGTTCCTGCACTGAACGAGGCTAAATGCTGCCTAGGTTCATGACCCCTAACAACAGGCCTAATCCAACATCTTGAGCCTGGCACTGAAGCACATTGGGACCTGTCCTTGGTGCACCCACAGAAAATGCTCCTGAGCCAACATCATGGTCCCTGTACTGAACCAGGCAGCTTCCTGCCTTTGTGTGTGCCCAGAGAAACACTCCTGAGCCCACATCTCAGTCCCTGACATGAACCATGCTGGGTCCTGCATTTATTCAAGGCCCCGACCAACATAGCTGGGCCTGTTTCTGAATCTCATCACAGTTCTCCACCTTATTCAAGTTACCAGCAAGCAATCCAGAGCCAACAAGTAGCTCCATGCATAGTAACTATGGTGGGTACCACCATCGTTCAGTTCCCCAAGAAACACTTGCTATCCCACATCCCATTGGCTGCACTGAAGAAGGTGGGTCAGCCTTTGAGCAAGACCCTGTAAAACACTCCTGAGCTCACTGCTAGGTCCCTGCAGTGAACCATGCTGAATCTTGCACTAGTTCAAGCCTCCAGAAACACTCCTCAGCACACATCTGTTGTCCAAGCTTAAGACAAATATTCCTGAGCCCCCCACTAGGTCCCTGCATTGAACCATGATGAGTCTTGCACTGGTTCAAGCCTCTGACAAACACTCCTCAGCACACATCTGTTGTACAAGCTTCTGAAAAATATTCCTGAGCCAACCACTAGGTCCCTTCACAGAATCAGGCTGGTTTCTGCCCTTGTGCAAGACAACAATGGAACCAAGCTGGATCCAGCTCTTGTTCAAGCCCCTGAAAACTACACCTGAGCCCACATCTGGGTCCCTTCACTGAGCCAGGCTTGTCCTGCACTTGTTCAGACCCCGAGAGACACTCATGAGCCACATACGGTTCCTGCACTGAACCAGGGTGGGTCCTGGTCTTTCACAAGTCCTCTGAATATATGCTGAAGCCCACATTTCGGCCCCTCTACTGATGCAGACTGAGTCCTGAACTTATTGCATCCCAGACAATTGCTCCTGGGCCCACATCGCAGTTCCTAAGCTGAATCATGCTGGGTACTGCAGTGGTTCTGTGCCCCCACCAACACTCTTGAGCCCATATCTCACTCCCAGAACTCAAGCAGGCTGTACCCTGCCTTTATTCAAGCCCCGGGAAACATGCCTGAGCTCACAACGTCATCTCTGCACTGACCTAGGATGGGTCCTGCACTCATTCAAGGTGTCAGCCAACACTGCTGAGCCTCTCTCTGACTCTCAGGCTAGTCCTGGCCATGTTCAAGCCCCTGACCTACAATCCGGAGCCTGCAACTCGCTCCCTTCCTCTGAGCTAGGGTATGTCCTGACATTGGTCAGTCCCCCATGAAGTACTCTTGATCCCGCATCTCACTCGCTGCACTGAATGAGGCTCGATATGCCTTTGTGCAAGACCCAAACAAACACTCCTGAGCCCACTTTTCAATCCTTACACTGACCATGCTCTGTCCTGCCCTTGTTCAAACCATGACAACATGCCCTGAGACCACATCTTGGTCCCTGTACTTAAGCAGGCTAAGTTCTGGCTATCTTGAAGCCTCAGCAAATACTACTGAATTAACATCTAATAACCTGCACTGAGACAGGCTGGGCCGAGAGCTTTGGCAAGACACTTGAAGACCTTCCTGAGCCTTCCTCTCGGTCTCTGCGCCAAGCCAGTCTGGGTCCTGCATTTGTTCAACCCTGAGAAATACTCCGGAGCCCCATTTCAGTGCTTACACTGACCAGGTTGGATTCTGCCCTTGTTCGAAACCATGACAAATACTGTTGAACTCAATTCTCGGTCCCTGCATTGAACCAGGCTAGCTTCTTGCAATATTCATGCCCTGACAGACAACCCTGTGACCAAATGCCCATTCCTGCACTGAAGGAGACTAAGTGCTGCCTAGGTTCATGACCCCTAACAACAGGCCTGAGTGAACATCTACAGCCTGTCCCTGAAGCATTTTCGGACCTGTCCTTGGTGCAACCCCAGCAAATGCTCCTGAACCCCCATCATGGTCCCTGGACTAAGCCAAGCAGTTTTCTGCCTTTGTGTGTGCCCGCGAGAAACACTCCTAAAACTGCATCTCCATCCTTGCCATGAACCATGCTGGGTCCTGTACTTATTCAAGGCCCCAACCAACATAGCTAGACCTGTATTTGACTCTCATCCTAGTTCTTGGCCTTATTCAAGTTACTGGCAAGCAATCTGGAGCCAACAAGTAGCTACATGCATCAGAAATATGGTGGGTACCTCCATGGTTCAATCCCCCAGGAAACACTTGTGATCCCACATCCCACTCGCTGCACTGAAGAAGGTGGGTCAGCCTTTGAGCAGGACACCAAAAAACACCCTTGAGCACACCACTAGGTCCCTGCAGTGAGCCATGCAGAAACTTGCAATGGTTCAAGCCTCTGACAAACACTCCTCAGTGCATATCTGTTGTCCAAGCTTCCGAAAAATATTCCTGAGCCCAACACTAGGTCCCTTCACAGAATCAGGCTGGTTCCTGCCTTTGTGCAAGACAACAACGGAACCAAGCTGGATCCAGCTCTTGTTCAAGCCCATGAAAACTGCACCCGAGACCACAACTGGGTCCCTTCACTGAACCAGGCTGGTCTTGCGCTTGTTCAGATACTGAGAGACACTCATGAACCCACATACGTTTCCTGCACTGAACAGGGGTGGGTCCTCGTCTTTCACAAGTGCTCTGAATATATTCCAGAGCCCACATTTCGGTCCCTCTACTGATCCAGACTAGGTCCTGACCTTATTGCAGCCCCAGACAATCACTCCTGGACCCACATCGCAGTTTCTGAGCTGAATTTGCTGTGTCCTGCATTGGTTCCATGCCCCGAAAAACACTCTTGAGGCCATATCTCACTCCAAGAACTCCTGCAGGCCTGACCCTCCCTTTATTCAAGACCCGGCAAACACGCCAGAGCCCACAACATCGTCTCTGCACTGAGCTAGGATGGGGCCTGCACTTGTTCAAGGTGCAAGCCAATACTGCTGAGACTCTCTCTGACTCTCAGGCTAGTCCTGGCCATATTCAAGCCCCTGACTTACAATCCTGAGCCCGCAACTCACTCTCTGCCCCTGAGCTAGGGTGTGTCCTGCCATTGGTCAGTCCCCCATGAAGCACTCCTGACCCCACATCTCACTTGCTGCACTGAATTAGGCTTGACGTGCCTCTGTGCAAGATTCCAACAAATACTCCTGAGTCCACTTTTCAATCCTTGCCCTGACCTTGCTCGGTCGTGCCCTTGTTCAAACCATGACAGTTTCTTCTGAGCCCACATCTCGGTCCCTGTACTGAGCCACACTAAGTTCTGGCTGTCTTGAAACCTCAGTGAATACTCCTGAAATGACATCTAAGTACCTGCACTGAACCTGGCTGGGCCGAGAGCTTGTGCAAGACACTTGAAGACCCTCCTGAGCCTCCCTCTCGGTATTTGCACCAAACAAGGCTGGGTCCTGCACTTGTTCAACCCCCAAAAATACTCCTGAGCCCCATTTCAGTGCTTACACTTACCAGGCTGGATTTTGCCCTTGTTTGAAACCATGACAAATACTCTTGAACACACTTCTCGGTCCCTGCACTGAACCAGGATAGCTTCTGCCCATGTTCAAGCACCGACAGTGAACCCTGAGCCCAGATGTCCCTTCCTGCATGGAACAAGGCCAAGTGCTGCCTAGGTTCATGACCCCTAACAACAGGCCTGAGCCAACATCTCGAGCCTGGCACTGAAACTTTCTGGGACCTGCCCCTGGTTCACCCCCAGCAAATGCTCCTGAGCCCGCATCATGGTCCCTGCAATGAACCAGGCAGGTTCCTGCCTTTGAGTATGCCCCCAAGAAACACTCCTGAGTCCGCATCTCTGTCCCTGACATGAACCATGGTGGGTCCTGCACTTATTCAAGGCCCCGACCAACATAGCTGGGCCCTTATCTGACTCTCACTCTAGTTCCCAGGCTTATTCATGCCACCGGTAAGCAATCCTGAGCCAAGAACTATCTCCATGCATCGGAACTATGGTGGGTACCGTCATCGTTCAGTCCCTCAGGAAACACTTGTGATCCCACATCCCACTCACTGCACTGAAATAGGTGGGTCAGCCTTTGAGCAAGACCCCGAAAAACACACCTAAGCCGACCTCTAGGTCCCTGGAGTGAACCATGCTGAATCTTGCACTGGTTCAAGCCTCTGGCAAACACTCCTCAGCACACATCTGTGGTCCAAGCTTCCGAAAAATATTCCTGAGCCCATCACTAGGTCCCTTCACAGACGCAGGCTGGTTCCTGCCCTTGTGCAAGACACCAACGAAACCAAGCTGGATCCAGCTCTTGTTCAAGCCCCTGAAAACTACACCCGATCCCACATCTGGGTCCCTTCACTGAACCACGCTGGTCCTGAGCTTTTTCAGACCCCGAGAGACACTCCTGTGCCCACATACGTTCCCTGAACTGAACCCTGCTTGTAGTTACACAAGCCCTCTAAAAATATTCTGAAGCCCAATTTCGGTCCCTCTACTGATCCAGACTGGGTCCTGACCTTATTGCAGCCCCAGACAATCGCTTCTGGGCCCACATCGCAGTCCTTGACCTGAATTATGCTGGGTCCTGCACCTGTCCAATGCCCCCACCCAACACTCTTGAGCCCATATCTCACTCCCAGAACTCAAGCAGGCTGGACCCTGTCTTTATTCAAGCCCTGGAAAACATGCCTGAGCCCC
This sequence comes from Cephalophus harveyi, assembly GCA_006410635.1. Lineage (NCBI taxonomy): Eukaryota > Metazoa > Chordata > Mammalia > Artiodactyla > Bovidae > Cephalophus > Cephalophus harveyi. The sequence goes on from SJYT01024469.1 coordinate 428,504, forward strand.
CAACGTCATCTCTGCACTGACATAGGATGGGTCCTTATCTCATTCAAGGTACCAGACAACACTGCTGAGCCTCTCTCTGTCTCTCAGGCTAGTCCTGGCCATATTCAAGCCACCAACCTACAAACCTGAGCCCACAACTCTCTCCCTGACTCTGAACTAGGTTGTGTCCTGCCCTTGGTAAGTCTCCCCAGGAAACACTCCCCATCCCGCATCTCACTCCCTGCACTGAATGAGGTTCGACAAGCCTTTGTGCAAGACTCCAACAAACACTCCTGAGCCCACATTGTGATCCCTATGTAAACCATGCTGGGTCCTGTCCTAGTACAAGACCAGGAAAAAAACCCCTGAGTCCGCCTCTCAGTCCCTGTACTGAACCAGGCTACGTTCTGCCCATCTTGAAACCTCAATGGATACTCCTGAATTGACATCTTAGTACCTGCACTGAACCAGGTTTGTCCTGGCCTTGTGCAAGACCCTTGCAAACACTCCTGACCCTCCCTCCCAGTCCCTGCACCGAACCAGGCTGTGTCCTCCCCTTCTCCCCGAGAAATACTCCTGAGCCTTATTTCGATGCTTACACTGACCAGGCTTGGTCCTGCTTTTTTTCAAGGCCACGACAAATACTTCTGAACCCACATCACGGTCCCTGCACTGAAACAGGCAAGCTTCTTCCCATGTGCAAGCACTGACAGACAACCCTGAGCCCAAATGTCGGATCCAGCATGGAACTAGTCTAAGCACTGCCCACGTTCCTGCTCAAACTACCACACAATTGTACTCATCTCACATGCTAGTAAAGTAATGCTCAAAATTCTCCAAGCCAGGCTTCAGCAATACGTGAACTGTGAACTCCCTGATGTTCAAGTTGGTTTTAGAAAAGGCAGAGGAACCAGAGGTCAAATTGAAAACATCCGCTGGATGATGGATAAAACAAGAGAGTTCCAGAAAAACATCTATTTCTGCTTTATTGACTATGCCAAAGCCTTTGACTGTGTGGATCACAGTAACTGGAAAATTCTGAAAGAGATGGGAATACCAGACCACCTAACCTGCCTCTTGAGAAATCTGTGTACAGGTCAGGAAGCAACAGTTAGAAATGGACAAGAACAACAGACCTGGTTCCAAATAGGAAAAGGAGTACCTCAAGGCTTTATATGGTCACCCTGCTTATTTAACTTCTGTGCAGAGTACATCAGGAGAAGCGCTGGATTGGAAGAAACACAAGCTGAAATCAAGATTGCTGGGAGAAATATCAATAACCTCAGATATGCAGATGATGCCATCCTTATGGCAGAAATTGAAGAGGAACTAAAAAGCCACTTGATGAAAGTGAAAGAGGAGAGTGAAAAAGTTGGCTTAAAGCTCAACATTCAGAAAACGAAGATCATGGCATCTGGTCCTGTCATTTCATGGGAAATAGATGGGGAAACAGTGGAAATAGTGTCACAGTTTATTTTTTGGGCTCCAAAATCACTGCAGATGGTGACTGCAGCCATGAAATTATAAGATGCTTACTCCTTGGAAGACAAGCTTTGATCAACCTAGATAGCATATTCAAAAGCAGAGACATTACTTTGCCGACTAAGATCTGTTTAGTCAAGGCTATGGTTTTTCCTGTGGTCATGTATGGATGTGAGAGTTGGACTGTGAAAAAGGCTGAGCACCGAAGAATTGATGCTTTTGAACTGTGGTGTTGGAGAAGACTCTTGAGAGTCCCTTGGACTGCAAGGAGATCCAACCAGTCCATTCTGAAGGAGATCAACCCTGGGATTTCTTTGGAAGGAATAATGCGAAAGCTGAAACTCCAGTACTTTGGCCACCTCATGTGAAGTGTTGACTCATTGGAAAAGACTCTGATGCTGGGAGGGATTGGGGGCAGGAGGAGAAGGGAACGACCGAGGATGAGATGGCTGGATGGCATCACAGACTCGATGGATGTGAGTCTGAGTGATTCTGGGAGTTGGTGATGGACAGGGAGGCCTGGTGTGCTGCGATTCATGGGGTCGCAAATAGTCGGACATGACTGAGCGAATGAACTGAACTGAACTGATTGGTTACCTTCCTGCATATCTGTTCCTGATATTAGGTGTGACATTCTTGCTATTCTGGCTACCACAAATTGATACTCGGGCCTTACTTGCAAAGGTTCCATTCAGAATTGTCATTAGCACCAGGGACTCTTCAGAGAAAAGCTTTGTCTGGAATCCACATCTACTCCGCTGAGTGAATTGAGGGGTTAGGTTGGGATTTTTAAGTGGTCATACTGGTTCTAGCTAGGAGCACTTGTTTTTCAGAAGTGAGCTAACTTTCAGGAGGCTGAAGACCAACTTAGGGACTTCCTGTTAGGAACAGAATGTCCTTTTGGTAGTGCATGCATAGGCACAGCCTTGGGGCTTGTTTGGCGTTCATACAGTCTGTGTCAACATAAATGTTACAAGTTAACTAGTAGCAAGTTGAAGTCAGACAGTGCCATTCTACACTTTAGGGTACATTTGTTCTTCCAGCACTTTTACCTCTAGCATCTAGAGGCTCCTTGACCTACAGCCGTTTATGGCCTACCCACAAATGTCAGTTTTGATGAGCAACCAAGATGAAGACATGCTTCACTTCATGACCAACTTGAAGGTCAGGCAGGGGACACTGATGATTGTGGAGCAGAGATGACTGGGGAGGGGAGAGGACATGGTTTATCTCTGAAAACTAGAAAGGACAACTCTTCTGTAAAGAGGTTTCACACCCACCCCACCACCCCACTGCCCACACTTTGTCCTGGCAGGTGGAGGAATTCAGGCATTCCACTCATCACTGCAAGATCACATTGTCCTTTTGGAGGAATAGCTATTTCCAGAATGGAGTGTTTGTTAAGAGTTTCTGATTAACATCACTGGCAAGAGGCAGCTCCCTGGATTTTGGGGGTGGGGGCAGAAAAGTGTAGGTTGAATTGGAAAGTGATTTAGGCCTTTCTCCCATATTCCGTTTCTTGCAGGATACTAAGCATCTCATTCCACTCCCGTTCAGTGGTACCAGGGATTTGAATGTAAGGCATACAGCTTGCAGGCACCACGACAGCAGCATTAATTTCTTCAACTGCTTCTTTGATCACAACTTCACAGGATCTGACCAGATTGCTGAGGTGGGGTCCCACGTGGCCACTGGGCCAAAATTGGTGATTTATATTGGATTTCTTTGTGGTGCATGGGTGGGCTCATGGCCTCACCAGCCCTGTGCTGACCTTGCTCATTTCCCTCGCAGATCATCAGAAAGGGTCTGTGGCTCAATCCTTTGTAGGACTATGTGAAGGGGAAGGCTCCAACATGAGATATTCCCAGAGGATGAGAGGTAAGGCGCCCGGGGACTGGTATAATTGTTGTCCAGAAACTTGGGTCCCTTATTTCACTTGTGGAGAAAGTGAGATTCCATGGAATACAGAGTGACACCAGGGCATGACAGAATCATCAAGAGACAGCAAGGGTACAGAACTGTAGTGAAAAACAGGTCTAACTAGAGAAGCTTGAGTTAGATGAATTGCCTGCCCAGGTCAAAGTCACTCCAATTTATATCTAAGTCCCTCGGGGAGAAAGTGAGACTCCTTGGAATACAGAGTGACACCAGGGCATGAGGGAATCAGTAAGAGCAAGTGTAGAGAACTGTACAGAAAAACAGGTTCTAACTAGAGAAGGCTGAGGTAGCTGAAGTAGCCTGGACAGGCCAAAGACACTCCGGTTTATATCTGAGTCAGCTGCACATCTCTGAACTGTTATTCCATGGCCAACAAGTCCCCCTTCAGGCTCCTCTTAAATTGGGGCTCACCTCAATTCCTCATGATGTGTCCTTTCCTAAAAAGACTATGATTCTCCTTTGTGCAAGGCAGTTCCCCCACTAACCCATCATTTGATTTGATTTTGATAATCACACTTTCACCTTCATTCTGAAATACTGACCACTGTGCAGGATTATGGAGAATAGTCTTTTATTTATTTTAACTGTAGGATAATTACTTTACAATACCTTGACAGATATTGCTGTACACTGGCCAACATGAGTCACCCATAGGTATACACATGTTCCCCCAAATACTGAACTCATCACTCACCGCCCTCCCTTACCTGTCTATGGTTTGTCCCACAACATGACTTTGGTTTCCATGCTTCACGCATCAAACTTGCACTGATTATCAATTTTACATAAGGTAATGTAAATGTTTCAAAGCTATTTTCTCAAATTAACCCACCATCACCATCTCTCACTGAGTCCAAAGTCTGTTCTTTATATGTCTGTGTCTTAGTTTTGCCCTGCATGTTGGATGTTCAGTACAATCCACACAGTCCTCAACTCCATATATTTGAGTTAACATACAGTGTTTGTTTTTCTCTTTCTGACTGACTTCACTCAGCATAATAGGCTCCACTTTCATTTCATCTCATTAGAACTGACTTCGACACGTTCCTTTTTAGAGCTGAGTAACATATCATTGTGTATTTGTACCCCAACTTCCATATGACTTCATCTGCCAGTGGACATATAGGTTGCTTTCATGTCCTAGCTATTGTAAGTAGTTCTACAATAGACTGGGATACGTGTACGTGTTTTTAGTACAAGCTTAGAGGAGATGTAAAAGTTCACAGACTCTCTCTCGTGGAAACTGACTTGAAAGATTAAAGCTGTCTTTCATGTTTTGAGAGAGGGTAGGTTTACATATCTGTGCCTCTCTCTGTTTTGAAAGGAAGCCTCCCTGCCCCACACTTTTGAGAAACTTATGATGGAGTGTCCCTCTTTACCTAAAGTGGAAAACTGATGAAGTTGCTTTATGTGAGTCAGTGACCAGCATATTTCTCTTGGACGAGAAAGTAATGAAGAGTAGTCTGCTGCTGAAACAGATCGAGAGGGAGACACAAGTAAACCTGAAATATTTCCAAAGGATAAAAAACATCAACTGTTTGTGTCTGTGTATTATTTGAGCAGGTCCTCAGGACAAATACTTCAGGAGTATGTAGGATTCTCACTTTTCCACGTGGAAATCATCAGTCCATGGAGAGCGGGGCTTAAGTCATATGTTGGGGTTCTGTCAGGGGACACAGTTCTTCTTGTGGAGTGTGGCTTTGGGAGGATGGAGAAAGATGAGGGTCCCATTACCTGTGGATCTGTCAGTTTTACAAGGGAAATGTGGATGTTCATGGAAAGGGTCTGGTGAACAAGGGCCAGAGATCAAAAGAATAGAACACAATTTTGTTGGAAGGTTGGGGCCCAGGTATCTTCTCTGTTGCATATTATCAGATATTGTAAGAGTACAGAACAAAGAGAAAGCCTTAATATTCAACACTCTATGAACCTACAATATGAGTGTGTATATGAGTGCATGGTCAGCTTTACTGGGAGTTCGCTAGGGCAAACTAGAGAGAGTTAGTGTTCCAGGTAACACCTTAGGGGGTGGGGGTAGAAGGTATATGGAGGGAGGCTGTGGCCTAGGGAGAAAGTGAAGGGTGGGAAGGCAGTGAGGATATTAGTTTCTTGCAAAACTGACCAGGAGAAAAGATAAATTGCAAGGAATTAGATAAAGGAAAACAGATTCCATCATAGATGTTTGGGCTCTTGTGAACTTTATTTTCTCCAGGAACTCAGTTTAGGTACAAAGTGTGTAGGAGCATAAGTGAGAGGAATGAGGATGTTAAGGCCAGCCTACCCAGCCGTGTGTTCTGTGTCCCATGCTGCTGCTACTGCTGCTGCTATGGCTCAGTGGTTAATATCCCTTTTTCCAGGAAGGCTTAAGCTCTTTGCCCAAGGCCCTCTATTAGACCAAGGTGAAGAAATAACATTTTTCTCAGGAACCCTCCAGTGACAGTGTCTCTTCCTTGCTGAATGGCTCAGCATAGACTACTTTCAACCACAAGGGACCTGTCCTTCTTCTAGGGCTTTTTCACTACTCTCTGGGCCAAGGGCCAGTGAGAACACCTGGAACATACAGAGTTCACAGAGGGACTGGTCAGCACTTAGGGTGGTCCTTCTGAAGTCGATAACTGCTTTCCGGAACGCTGTCCACCTCTGGATTGGGCAAAGAACAGACTGGCACAAATAGAGTAGGGAGAGTTCAACATTGCACCCCCACCACATGTCCTCTCATCCCAGATAGAATGGCTCCAACATGGGCATGCCTTAGGGTGATGTCCCACATGAAGTTCTGTGCCACCCAAAGTGTGGAGAAAGTGAGACTCCTTGGAATACAGAGTGACACCAGGGCATGAGGGAATCAGTAAGAGCAAGTGTAGAGAACTGTACAGAAGAATAGGTTCTAACTAGAGAAGGCTGAGGTAGCTGAAGTAGCCTGGACAGGCCAAAGACACTCCGGTTTATATCTGAGTCAGCTGCACATCTCTGAACTGTTATTCCATGGCCAACAAGTCCCCCTTCAGGCTCCTCTTAAATTGGGGCTCACCTCAATTCCTCATGATGTGTCCTTTCCTAAAAAGACTATGATTCTCCTTTGTGCAAGGCAGTTCCCCCACTAACCCATCATTTGATTTGATTTTGATAATCACACTTTCACCTTCATTCTGAAATACTGACCACTGTGCAGGATTATGGAGAATAGTCTTTTATTTATTTTAACTGTAGGATAATTACTTTACAATACCTTGACAGATATTGCTGTACACTGGCCAACATGAGTCACCCATAGGTATACACATGTTCCCCCAAATACTGAACTCATCACTCACCGCCCTCCCTTACCTGTCTATGGTTTGTCCCACAACATGACTTTGGTTTCCATGCTTCACGCATCAAACTTGCACTGATTATCAATTTTACATAAGGTAATGTAAATGTTTCAAAGCTATTTTCTCAAATTAACCCACCATCACCATCTCTCACTGAGTCCAAAGTCTGTTCTTTATATGTCTGTGTCTTAGTTTTGCCCTGCATGTTGGATGTTCAGTACAATCCACACAGTCCTCAACTCCATATATTTGAGTTAACATACAGTGTTTGTTTTTCTCTTTCTGACTGACTTCACTCAGCATAATAGGCTCCACTTTCATTTCATCTCATTAGAACTGACTTCGACACGTTCCTTTTTAGAGCTGAGTAACATATCATTGTGTATTTGTACCCCAACTTCCATATGACTTCATCTGCCAGTGGACATATAGGTTGCTTTCATGTCCTAGCTATTGTAAGTAGTTCTACAATAGACTGGGATACGTGTACGTGTTTTTAGTACAAGCTTAGAGGAGATGTAAAAGTTCACAGACTCTCTCTCGTGGAAACTGACTTGAAAGATTAAAGCTGTCTTTCATGTTTTGAGAGAGGGTAGGTTTACATATCTGTGCCTCTCTCTGTTTTGAAAGGAAGCCTCCCTGCCCCACACTTTTGAGAAACTTATGATGGAGTGTCCCTCTTTACCTAAAGTGGAAAACTGATGAAGTTGCTTTATGTGAGTCAGTGACCAGCATATTTCTCTTGGACGAGAAAGTAATGAAGAGTAGTCTGCTGCTGAAACAGATCGAGAGGGAGACACAAGTAAACCTGAAATATTTCCAAAGGATAAAAAACATCAACTGTTTGTGTCTGTGTATTATTTGAGCAGGTCCTCAGGACAAATACTTCAGGAGTATGTAGGATTCTCACTTTTCCACGTGGAAATCATCAGTCCATGGAGAGCGGGGCTTAAGTCATATGTTGGGGTTCTGTCAGGGGACACAGTTCTTCTTGTGGAGTGTGGCTTTGGGAGGATGGAGAAAGATGAGGGTCCCATTACCTGTGGATCTGTCAGTTTTACAAGGGAAATGTGGATGTTCATGGAAAGGGTCTGGTGAACAAGGGCCAGAGATCAAAAGAATAGAACACAATTTTGTTGGAAGGTTGGGGCCCAGGTATCTTCTCTGTTGCATATTATCAGATATTGTAAGAGTACAGAACAAAGAGAAAGCCTTAATATTCAACACTCTATGAACCTACAATATGAGTGTGTATATGAGTGCATGGTCAGCTTTACTGGGAGTTCGCTAGGGCAAACTAGAGAGAGTTAGTGTTCCAGGTAACACCTTAGGGGGTGGGGGTAGAAGGTATATGGAGGGAGGCTGTGGCCTAGGGAGAAAGTGAAGGGTGGGAAGGCAGTGAGGATATTAGTTTCTTGCAAAACTGACCAGGAGAAAAGATAAATTGCAAGGAATTAGATAAAGGAAAACAGATTCCATCATAGATGTTTGGGCTCTTGTGAACTTTATTTTCTCCAGGAACTCAGTTTAGGTACAAAGTGTGTAGGAGCATAAGTGAGAGGAATGAGGATGTTAAGGCCAGCCTACCCAGCCGTGTGTTCTGTGTCCCATGCTGCTGCTACTGCTGCTGCTATGGCTCAGTGGTTAATATCCCTTTTTCCAGGAAGGCTTAAGCTCTTTGCCCAAGGCCCTCTATTAGACCAAGGTGAAGAAATAACATTTTTCTCAGGAACCCTCCAGTGACAGTGTCTCTTCCTTGCTGAATGGCTCAGCATAGACTACTTTCAACCACAAGGGACCTGTCCTTCTTCTAGGGCTTTTTCACTACTCTCTGGGCCAAGGGCCAGTGAGAACACCTGGAACATACAGAGTTCACAGAGGGACTGGTCAGCACTTAGGGTGGTCCTTCTGAAGTCGATAACTGCTTTCCGGAACGCTGTCCACCTCTGGATTGGGCAAAGAACAGACTGGCACAAATAGAGTAGGGAGAGTTCAACATTGCACCCCCACCACATGTCCTCTCATCCCAGATAGAATGGCTCCAACATGGGCATGCCTTAGGGTGATGTCCCACATGAAGTTCTGTGCCACCCAAAGATCTCACTCCACAACTTTTCTCCCTAAAGCAGCATTTCTTTTGAGGGCAAAGGGTAAATGTTGAATGTCAAAGTTCACGAGTTTATGAACGTCCCCGTCAAGGTGCCCTAAATGAGATCTCCTGCTCAGTGTCAGCTTTTGCATTTGAATATCTACACTGCAGGTTTGCCCCTTCTACAGAGAAGCATCTACAGCCCTATAAGGCAAGGCTTGGCCTTCTCTGAGTGCTTTCTGAACAACCAGCCCAGGAAACACAGGAAACTTCTCTTCTTACTTTCTTAATCTGTAAACTTCAAACAACCCTAGGAGCAACATCAAGCTGTTACCTGTCTTTCTCAGTGCTCGTTCAAAACAAACTAAAGCAGAAACTATTATGTAATAACTCTACAGCATCTGTGAGATGGCATATTGGGGCATGGATTTCGGGACCTGAGACTTGGCTCATTCTAGGGACTGTATGGCATTTATCCACATTCAGAAGTTTTAGTGAAGCATTGCAAGGATGTTAAAGACAAGAAAAGTTTAGGACAGGGTCCCCCAATGCCTAATACTTCCTGCCAGTGCTTCAGGACCAGGGGTGACTTTAGCTCTAACCTGTCCTGGAGTGAAGAGTGCAGAGATAGTCCTGGATCAGTTAGTAAAACTGAACTATGGATGTTTGAATGGATGGTCATTCTCTGAAAACTTGCCATGACTTGTGTCCCAGTCTCTTTAGAGCTTCACTTGGGCCCTAAAATCTTGGTGCTACTAGATTTTTATGCACATCGGATGTGCTGTGAACGGTTTTCTTCCACTGAATATCAATGTATGTGAGACTTTGTGGATTAGTGATGAATTCATGAGCATTCTGGCTCAATCACCCTGAGCTGCATTTGCTTCCTGTTCCCTGGATGTGTTCATGTTTTCCTCTGTTTAGAATGAAGCCTGGGTATCTCCATTGTGTTTGCCCATGAATGTGAGTTGATGTTTCTTCCTGTGGGTCTGCCTATGCCTCCTGTCTTCTTTCATGTTGCACCCATGCTTGTGCCATTATGCATAACTCTGCTACCATAACTCTCTGAGTTCTTGCACATCCCTATTCAACATACATGCATTGTGTTGCCCATATTCACTCCTTTTTTGTTTTTGTTTTTTTTTTTAAGTTTCTGTATCTTTGTTAGTTTGCATGTGAATTTGACCCTTTCTTTCATTGCTGGATCAAGTGCTTCCAACATCTTGAACTGTGACTTTTTAAGACTTCTATGATATTTGTGCACATTAAGAAATGCTGTATCATAAGAATAGTTAACAGTGACCCACACCTGGAAACAAGAATACCCACACACTTACAGTAATGCCTGATGGGCAAGAATATCACTCTTTGAAGTGAATATTAATTAGGATCACATAGAGCAAAGATGTTTCAAGAAAGCATCTGTCAGGAAATTTTTTATCTGTCAGGAAAGATTTGGGGTTGACTTGTTAAGTGTTCTATAAACAATACTGTAGCATTGAAATACACTGACTTTTACCCCTACCCATGTATTCTTGCATTGATCATTAAACTGACATAGCCCATGCAGAATTTCTTCATGATTATCAGTAAATCATCACCCAGGTGATATGAATTGGGGCTGCCTTTCTGTAAAGAAAAAGTTGTTAAAGAATTCCTTTCCCAGAGGAAAGGGGTGCATGATCAGTTACAATGTCAAATTCTCTTGCTATTTCTGTGTTGTTTCTGGAAGAAATACACTGGGAATGGAATTACAACAACCTTATAGGCACTGTGAAACACTCCATGGCGACAGAAGTAGAGAACACAGGCATACGTCTTTCAACTGTCCACAGTGAGGACTTCCAACCCTGCCAACCTCTTTGCATGTTAGTCCACCCTTTGAGCAAATCCCATTCACCTTCCAGGATATATCATAGAAGAGGACAGTACTTGATCAACTAGTGAGTGAAAAAATTAACTGGGACAAAAAAAGAGCGGTGCTTGCCAAAGTCCATTATACTGGACAAGTAAACCAATAGTTCTGCATGTGTGCAAGTTTTGTTTCAGAATTGTTGGGTGTGTGTATAGGTGTGCATGTGTGGGTGCACATACATGTGCACTGGCAAAAATATGTGTGTGAGCTCTCTGAACAGGCCTGGCTGGGGATGGAAGAATGGACACTGAAAACATGAAAGAGCTTGTGTAAGGTACAAAGATCTTGGGACAGCAGAAGCACTAAAAAGCCCAGGGATCTCACCGATGGAGCAAGCTGTATGTCTAAATAGGATCCCTAAGCAGAAAGGAGAGGCAGGCCAAAAGCACCTGGGAGCAGTCACAGAGGATGTGAAGGAGCAGAAGCAGAGTGGGCCAGATTCCCAGGCACAGAAGAGGGGCTACACACACCCCTAGACACCCGGATACAAAGGGTTTTCATTCCTCAAGTGAAGGAGCATTCTTTCCGTGACATGACCAGCCATGTGAACACAGCTTGCCCTTTTCTGTAAGGTCTGAGAGACTGATGGCTCTGTAGCATAAGCAGCTGCTACATTCAGAGTTTGCCAGTTTGAAATATCACTCCTTGAAAGGGTATCTTAGGTTGATTCTCTCACCCTTCCCAGTCCCACAGGCCTGGGCTGATGTGATAGGCTGGAGTGTGTTCTCACCTAGAGGCTTTATGAGAACAGAACTACTTTGAAAGGGCCTCTGTACAATAAATGAGCAGACTTCAGTTCCTCTGCCACTGGTGAGTCTTAGCTCTTAGTGGGACACTCTTCTTAGCATCTCTGTATTTAGAGTTGTTTCACCTCTAAATCTCTCTCTCTAGACATCGAATTCCATGTGTGCATTACATTTTAACATGTGGACAAAAATGTTCTACATGAAGCACAGAACTCATTATTTCACATAAGAATACACACATTAAGTTTTATTGAATGAAATATGGACTTCTCTATATTTCATCTGTGAAAATATCACCACAAACTTTCCAAAACAAAAATGGAATTCTCCATATTTTATATGAAAAGTATACACATATTATTTTTCTACATGAAATTTGGATTCTATGTATTTCACATATGAAAAACTGGGTGCTGACTTTTCCACATGAAATCTGGAATTTTGTATATTTCACTTATGAACATCTGGCCACTGATTTTAGTACACAAAATATAGAATTTTGATGATTCCATATATGTGATTTGGGGCACTGATTTCCCTCCATTGAGAACAGATTTCCCTATATTTCACATAAGAAAATCTTGGTAGAGACTTAATGCATGAGATAATGAACTTTTTATATTTCACTTAGGAAAATCTGGGTCGTGATTTTCCTACATGAAATACATAGTTCTGTATATTTAACGAATGAAAATCTAGGCACTGATTTTCTTACATGAAATGTGGAGTTCGCTACTTTGGCATTTGAAACTCTAGGCACAGAGCTCTCTCCCGTGACATATGAAATTATTGTATTTCACATTGGATTGGGAATAAACAAGGTAACATGAAATATGGAATTTTTCATATTCTCATTTGAAAATCTGTGTGATGCTTTCCTTCATAAAATACAGAATACTGTATATTTAACAATTGAAAGATTTGGCATCAATTTTCCTACAAGAAATATGGAATTTTTTATTTCATACATAAAGTGATTTTCATGTTTGAGGTATGAAGTCATTATAAATATAAATATGAAGTCAATTCTAGTTCAAGGTGGTGAACTATGTCAAAACTTTGAGGATGTGATCACACCAAATAGTTGAACACTTCCTGTTCTGAAACTCAGAGACTTGATAAAAATTTTTCTTTTATTCAAAATGGGGGGAGCAGATATACTAAATAAGAGATGTAACCCCAAGACCTGGATTTTATCTCTTTAGCCACACTTACTCTTCAGCAGGGTTGCTTTAAAAAGCCACATGCAAGAACAATCAGTTTGTGGACACTGATTGTGGTCAGCTGTGGTCAGCATGCCTGGTGTGTATTCACAAGTGAGCTCAAAGCTGGTCAAGAGGGTATTCTAGATCCTGGCTGCTGCTGCTGCTATGTCACTTCAGTCATGTCTGACTCTGTGTGACCCCAGAGATGGCAGCCCACCAGGCTCCCCCGTCCCTGGGATTCTCCAGGCAAGAACACTGGAGTGGGTTGTCATTTCCTTCTCCAACGCATGAAAGTGAAAAGTGAAAAGTGAAAGTTAAGTTGCTAAGTCGTTTCCGACTCTTAGCGACCCCATGCCCTGCAGCCTACACGGCTCCTCCATCCATGGGATTCTCCAGGGGAGAGTACTGGAGTGGGGTGCCATTGCCTTCTCCATAGATCCTGGGTACTACCATTAGAATGAGAATTAGACATCCACCGATTATTTGACCCTGGACAAGCTATTTGACCTGGCCAGATCTCAGTGTGCTCATCTATAAAATGGGTGTGAGGACATCCCTGGAACTCCAGTGGTTGAGACCTTGTCTTCCAATGTGGTGGGGGGGAGTATGGCTTTGATTGCCAACTAGGGGAGATACGATTCCACATGCCTTGTAATCAAAAAACCAAAATGTTTTAAAAGAAGGAAAATAAAACAATATTACAATAAATTCATAAAAGACTTTAAAACTGTATGCATTAAAAAATATTACTTATAAAAAGCCCAATGAAATATTGGGCAGCAACCTGCTTTCATTCTACAACTATGTAGCAATTACTGTCCTAGACCCCAGTAGGGAGCAGAAGGGACTCCCCAGAGAGCTGCAATTCTGGTGGTGATTTTCACTCACTGGACTCTACAGACATGAACCTGCAAATCAATCCAGAGCACTCTCATCTGACAGCAAAGATATCTGCAAGCTTTACTTGCCCAGATTAAACAGTGAGCATAAAAGCACTTGGCAAATTAAGAGAGAAGTAGAGAGGAGGGCTGGGGTGGCAGATAGGACACTTGGGAATCTGGGATTAGCAGATGCAAACTATTATACATAGAATAAACAACAAGCTCCTCCTGTATAGCACAGGGAACTAGAAATGAATATTCTGGGCTAAACCATAATTTAAAGGAATAGGAAAAAGTATATGTGTATATACTGAATCATTTTCTTTTACAGTAGAGATTAATATGTTGTATATCATCTATACAATGATATGGATCATGGAAAAAGCAAGAGAATTCCAGAAAAGCATTTATTTCTTCTTTATTGACTATTCCAAAGCCTTTGACTGTGTGAATCACAATAAACTGTGGAAAATTCTGAAAGAGATGGGAATACCAGACCACCTAACCTGCCTCTTGAGAAGTCTGTATGCAGGTAAGGAAGCAACAGTTAGAACTGGACATGGAACAACAGACTGGTTCCAAATAGGAAAAGGAGTACATCAAGGCTGTATATTGTCACCCTGCTTATTTAACTTTTATGCAGAGTACCTCATGAGAAATGCTGGACTGGAAGAAACACAAGCTGGAATCAAGACTGCCGGGAGAAATATCAATAACCTCAGATATGCAGATGACACCACCCTTATGACAGAAAGTGAAGAGGAGCTAAAAAGCCTCTTGATGAAAGTGAAAGAGGAGAGCGAAAAAGTTGGCTTAAAGCTCAACATTCAGAAA
>SJYT01024469.1:444426-523450 GCA_006410635.1 Cephalophus harveyi
GACTCTTGAGAGTCCCTTGGACTGCAAGGAGATCCAACCAGTCCATTCTGAAGGAGATCAACCCTGGGATTTCTTTGGAAGGAATGATGCTAAAGCTGAAACTCCAGTACTTTGGCCACCTCATGCAAAGAGTTGACTCATTGGAAAAGACTCTGATGCTGGGAAGGATTGGGGACAGGAGGAGAAGGGGACGACAGAGGATGAGAGGGCTGGATGGCATCACAGACTCGATGGATGTGAGTCTGAGTGATTCTGGGAGTTGGTGATGGACAGGGAGGCCTGGGGTGCTGCGATTCATGGGGTCACAGAGTCGGACACGATTGAGCGACTGAACTGAACTGAACTGATATCATCTATACTTCAAGAAAATAAATTTTAGAGGACAGAACCTAAATGCAGAGTGTTCCCACAGGTGACACAGAGCAGGCATTCCTGCCCACCACATTACTAACAAGGAACATGCCAAGAGGACAGGCGAGTTGGGAAGGGACTCCACTGCTTCCAGGTCCCCTTTAAGTCCTGGAAAGATCCAAGGCTAGCCCTCCCCTATCCTGCCACTGGCACTCACTTGGCTAGTGTATTTTAGCAGTGTCTGCAGTGATATCAGATTAAGTGGTGGCTAAGGGTGGGACTGTTCGAAGATGGAAGCGTGCTCATGGACCCTGAGCTGGTTACCAGGAGCAACGACTAGGTGCTGGTAACCAGGGTGATGGTGGAAGTAGATGGGTTCTGTGTGATCACTTTCTGCTGGACAGCTGTGAAACCAAATGGTTCTTGGTCATCCCACTGCCTGAGGAAGGCTGTCCCAGTTTGAAGCTGTGGTGGGAGCAGGGCCCAATCCACACTCTTCAAGTTTCCCTGCTTTCAAGAGACAATGATTCTCCCATTGGCCAAACTTCAGCAAAGCTCCAAGGAACCCTTTCTCAGCAAGGCCTCTACCTAGGTCTTTAAGGACTAATAAAGTTTCCAACAGCTCAAGGCTGCATCCCTAGGATGACCCCTCAGCCTTTAAAGTGCCCACCTAAGAAAACTCAAGGCTGCCAATAGAATTGCCTGTTTCCTCCAGTTAACACCCAAGGATAGAGCCCTTTTTCCTGTCTCTATTAGAGGGCAGATGCATACGTTTAAGAGGTTACTGAGTTAGCAACCTCAGATATTTCACATGGAATAACACCCCCTTCCCATTTTGTGTAAAACTGTCATTCTCTGACTTTATATAATTCCCATGATTTCCCCTCCATATTCTCTATTCTCCTTTTAAACCCCAGTCCACTGTGTACACATTGAAATTGACTTCTATTCACGCTGTACATTTTGCNAACCTCAGATATTTCACATGGAATAACACCCCCTTCCCATTTTGTGTAAAACTGTCATTCTCTGACTTTATATAATTCCCATGATTTCCCCTCCATATTCTCTATTCTCCTTTTAAACCCCAGTCCACTGTGTACACATTGAAATTGACTTCTATTCACGCTGTACATTTTGCCCTACTTCAATAGTAAATAGCAGATTAAAATCTATCCTAACTACTTCAACTAGTTCTGGCCAGTTTTGTTTATCTACAACATGACAATCTGGGAATTATGAACCATACCAACAATGAGCTCCTTTTTGCTAGCTCCCAAGTTCCCCTGGAAGGCTCATTATATTTGAGTACCATGAATTCAGAAGCCTGGAGCTCTCCATCCCTGCCTGAAAGATCCCAGACCTGGTTCTGCCGCAGCAACACTTAAGACAGCAGGATCAATCCAGCTGTACTCCCCCAGTTCCTCTCACATGGATGATGATTTACTGAGAATCAAGAAGTGCTGGGGTCCAGCCCCAGTGGATCCAGGGTGATTTGAAGGGTGGACAGCGTTGGCTAGGAAAAAATTTATTTATTAATATTAGATTAGATTAGATTAGAAAGAAATAGTGTAGTAGGATAATTAAGTGAAGAAAAGAGGCTGAATAACTTGGTTTACGGGGAAGGCCAATTAAACTCCAGACAAGGAGATTGCACCATCTATGTTAGGCCACTGGCGTCCGTTTGAATATCAGAGAGTGCCCCACCTTGGGCTCTCTCTCTTACAGATCTTAAAAGCCAGGGCAAGTAAGTAGACATGATTAGCTTCCCAGCTCCAGTTGGGAATTAAGCCTGAAATTAAAGTATAAAGAGGAGACATGGGGGAAAACAGTCCAGCTACTGGTCCCAGCCCCTATTGTCTAGAATCTCCTTTTATACCTTTGATTGTACATAGAGATCAATGGGTAATACAAAATTATGCGGCATCAGCAGCCCTGACTCTTATCAAAACCAGGCTTTTCTCTCTGTATACCTAATTGTATACACAAGTCTTAGGTGATTTACCTGGTCTTATAACCAGAGGGCCGATTAACATTTTGCAACCTTTTTCTGATAAGGGTTTGTCAACCAGAAGACTTATTAGTGTTGATCTTCCCAAAGTCTGGTACCACTCTAAGAAAGCAATAAATAAAGTTACATTCTTACATAGCAAGGACACAAGAGGAGTGCAGTGATATATAACAAAGAAAAGTAATTAACTCAAAAGTCTAGTGTTGCTAATATCAAAACTACTATATATCTTTTCCCATATTCCGTTTACATTGATTAACATCCTCCCAGTGCCTAAAAGATAAAGAATATGGAAGTCTGGCAGCAGTCATTGAGTCAACAGTGAAAACCCTCTACCAATATAATTTTTAACTCTTTAGAAAAGGCTCTGTTTCTTTAAGATGCTTTTAAGCTTTCTGCCTCTTGCAGTTGGGGGCTGTAAGCAATCCACAAGCTGTAAGAAGTCTGGGGAACTTGTTAGGCAAGCTAGAGAGCTATCAGAGGCGGATTAACTGAAACATCCCTTTTAAATGCAGAAGACTAAAGCCTTGAATTGACTTTTTCCAGAGAATATCAGAAGAGTGGAAAAGCAGAGTACAGAGGCCGGCAGATTCTCTTTTTTTTTTGGGGGGGGGGGCAGATGCTCGGGAAATTCCAGGAGGAACCCCTGAAACCTGATCATGTCCTTGCGTTAGTCAGGCTTCCTTCCACATGACCTTGTCAAGGGAGGGATTCCTCACACTGGCCCCCAACAGAGGAAATTATGCATGGGTCATATCAGTTTAATGATCAAGGCAAGAATACAACAGTTCAGTTCAGTTCAGTCGCTCAGTCGTGTCCGACTCTTTGTGACCCCATGAATCGCAGCACACCAGGCCTCCCTGTCCATCAACATCTCCCGGAGTTCACTCAGACTCACGTTGATCGAGTTTGTGATGCCATCCAGCCATCTCATCCTCTGTCGTCCCCTTCTTCTCCTGCCCCCAATCCTTCCCAGCATCAGAGTCTTTTCCAATGAGTCACCCTTCTCATGAGGTGGCTAAAGTACTGGAGTTTCAGCTTTAGCATCATTCCTTCCAAAGAAATCCCAGGGCGGATCTCCTTCAGAATGGACTGGTTGGATCTCCTTGCAGTCCAAGGGACTCTCAAGAGTTTTCTCCAACACCACAGTTCAAATGCATCAGTTCTTCAGTGCTCAGCCTTCTTTACAGTCTAACCCTCACATCCATACATGACCACTGGGAAAACCATAAAATAAAGCCTGACACTGTTTCCATTGTTTCCCAATCCCTTTCCCATGAAGTGATGGGACCAAATCCCATGATCTTCGTTTTCTGAATGTTGAGCTTTAAGCCAACTTTTTCACTCTCCTCTTTCACTTTCATCAAGAGGCTTTTTAGTCCTCTTCACTTTCTGTCATGAAGTGTCAGCTGCATATCTGAGGTTATTGATATTTCTCCCAACAATCTTGATCCCAGCTTGTGTTTCTTCCAGTCCAGCGTTTCTCATGACATACTCTGCATATAACTTAAATAAGCAGGGTGACAATATACAGCCTTGAGGTACTCCTTTTCCTATTTGGAACCAGTCTGTTGTTCCATGTTCAGTTCCAACTGTTGCTTTATACTTAAGGGCTATGAATTCAGGAGCCTGGAACTCCCCATCCCCGCCTGAAGGATCCCAGACCCGATTCTGCCACAGCAACACCTCAGAGAGCAGGATCAATCTGCCTGTACTCCCCCACTCCATATCCAATCTTTTGATTTTCCTCTACCCCAATCTTTGAGGAGTTTCACTGGGGGCCAGTTCCATATCTGGCTACTCTTTCATTTTGCAACCTGCTGCAACTCTTACCAGGTCTTCTCCTGATGGTGCACTCAGTATGTGAGAGTTTCAATCCAAGAGCCAGTAATGAAGGATCTCAAGGCAGGTTTCCTCATGAAACAAGACCAATATCATTCCTCATGAGAGCCAGACAAACTAGTCCCCATCAGATCTGCACTTTGTTCCTCATTCGTCATCCCAGAAAGAGACTCCTGCTGGGAGCTGTCATTCTGCACTATGGCAATGGTTCTTGATGCTGTCTCTTTTTGCATTGCGTGGTGGGTGCTAATCCCTATTTATTAAGGTATCCTTTACCATCCACTTCTCATACTGTACTCTTTCAAAACTTATGCCCAGGGGTTCACGTACATGCACAAGGAAACTTATACAAAGGTATTCATTGTAGCAATGCTTGCAACATGTAAAAACTGGAAGCAACCAACATGTCTATCTGTAAGCAAATAGTTTATCAAATAAACTGTGGGATATTATACACCAGTGCAAAAGAAAAAGGGAGAGCTATATGCACTGAAATGGATTGACCTCCAAAACATGCTGAAAGGTGGGGGGAGAAAAAGGGAAGGAATTTACCATTTTGATGTTTTCAAATAGAAAAAAAGAAGAAAAAAAAAACAAACAACTAATACATTTGTGAAGTTATATGGGAAGACTGAGGCTGCTTATGCTAGCTTTGCTTCTTCTGGTGATTCAGGCGCAGCCTGTGCCACTTTTGGGAGGTCATTTTGAAACTACTTGATGAGTTACACACAACCAGCTGCACAGCTGGGACAGTCTCCTTTGGTAAAAGCAGCCTCTGCTTTTTCTCTGGGTTTCCTGTGGTGCTGGTGGTAGTGGCAGCTTGGCCATGACCATGCAGGTGGTGCGGGTGGTGGCCGTGACCCCAGCCATGGGAGTTTGTGAGGATGAGAGGTTGAGGAGCAGCATCTCGGGGGGAGTCTGGCTGCCTGTTGTTGTGAATGGTGGAGCTTTATCTACAACTGAAGCCAACACATGAAAAAACAAAACAGAGGATAAACGGGACTCAGGCTGACCTGCAGGGTCTCCAGGCCAGTGAGTTCTAGGTCACCATCCCAGGCTACCATGCCACAGACCTCCCCAATAATGAGCACATTCTCATTTTATATGCTTAGGCCACTTCTGCAGTATGTGCTACCTTAAAAATATCAGCCTCCTTGAGTTATGTGCTTGCACACATTTGAGATACTTGCCAACTCCTCTGGGGGACTCAGGCCAAGATAACACAGCCCTTGGCCTGGAGTTGCCCACCTGCTAGTCGATGACCCAGTGGATGAACAGAATCTTGCAAGTACCTTCTTTTACAAGGTTAGAGTTCAGTAAGCACTTTGAGAAGGACTTAGCTAAAGTCCATCTGGACATTAAGAGAAAATCTTTCCTTGGTCAGAAAATCTACAGAGGATGCACCCCAAAAAATCAGACAGCCTCTCAGTGGCCAAAGCACTGAACAACAATGAATCACCCAGAAGGAATAGTATTGTCTTTCATTTCTTCTAATTCCTACCAGAATAGTCTCAGCATGGACTGGCACCTTGACCCATAGCACTCAAGAGAACTCCACACCAAGGACAGAATCATCCCCAGCACAATGGTATTTATGGAGCATTTAGAAGCATTACTTTTGTTTTGACTGCAGTTATCCATAGTGCATCTTTTATGCAGAGAACAAAATACCGTTTTACCTACTGTCTCGTAGTCAAGTGTAAGTACAAAATTGAAATCGATCTTTTTTAAAGAGCAGATGCTTCAGATAAAAAAATATATTAAGGCAGTAATTGTACCAGCAGGTTGGGAATGCCAAAAAAATAAAAAATGAATATGAGTGACTAAAGTTTGAAAAACACTGCCTTTCAGAATGTATCTACATGGAGGAACTGGGCTATGAGTGTGGAGAGCAGGATTTCAACAGCAGCAGGGAAAATTTGGAAAAGAGTTTTAGCCAAGTAGTGCCTAGGAACAGGCAGAATTTTGGTGAGTAAGGACAGGCAGTGAGAAGTGCTGGCTGGAAGGCAGGTTAGATCCAGAAGCACTGAGCAGCAGAGAGGGGGTGACCACATGAGTATTCATCTGTGAGTGGAAGGGGGTCAACTATGACTGCAGGGGCACCAGGCACTGGAGAGATGAATATGTACCCCTCAGAGGGGATCCCCTCGGGTTCACACAAAAAACACTGGTGCAAGTCAGCATGCTTGATCTCAGACGATGTGCCTAGATACATCGCCACAACTTTTAATAAGGACTGAAAGTGAAGTCACTCAGTTGTGTCCAACTCTTTTGCAACCTCATGGACTGTAGCCAACCATGCTCCTCTGTCCATGGGATATCCCAGGCAATCATGCTGGAGTGGGTTGCCATTTCCTTCCCCAGGGGATCTTCATGACCCAGGGAAAGAAATCTGGGCCTCCAGGATTGCACACAGATTCTTTACTATCTGAGCCACCAAGGAAGCCCTTAATGACAATACCTTTCTTACAGGCCCAGAATGCTTTTGCTGCATGACTCCATGCCTGTCATTTTTAGATTTCTGTCATCTGGAAAAGACAGGAGTTCTTGATTATTCTAGGAGAAATTTTCCGTTAACTGTGGGTCTAGGAAAACCAAGGAGTGTGAAAGGAAATGTGTGCTGACAGGCTGTCTTTTCTGCCTGGAGGTTGGGGTGTCTTGGTGGTTACACAACAGACTGGCCCTCTTGCTCCTCTGGGGAAGAATTCCGCCAAAGTCCTGAGCAAGAACACAGGATGGGGCTGGGAGAAAATCTTTCCCTAGAGTGAAGAGCCCCATCCTTGCCTAGGACAACCTTTTGGATATCAGTCACAGCCCCTTCCCCTTGCAGGGGAAGAAGTGTTTTTGAGCTTGGCCCTTCTAAAAGGCAGACATCCCAAAGGCAAGGCCTATAACATGCAAAAGCAACCTTAGTGCCTCTCTTTCTGCTATGAGATTGAAAAATGTACTGTCCTTTTTTATTAGCTAGCCCAACACATCCTTGTGTAAAGCGCAACCACAAAAAGAATCTTTATCTCTCTCATCTTATAAAAGCAAATAGCTGGCTTTGTAGTTTAGTGCTCCTCTGATAGAGTCCCACTGGAGCTCTTTTCCAAATTAAAACAAACAAACAAATGACAACAGCAACAGAAGCAGAAGTATGCAAGCTGAAAACATTCCAGGCTTGACATACTCTGGGAGTTTTAATTTAGACAATAAATTTTTTAATTTCTAAAGGATACTGATGGTTTACTTTGGGGTAGGAAGGAGGAAAAGCAATGGAAAATTACATTTGTCCTAAAACTTTGGGAGTATATAATCACCTACATTCTCAAAAAGAAGTGAGTTTCTTAAAGGTCAACACTCCAAACGTGACCCCACCCAAGTAGCCTACTTATATCAGACTTAGGTCACTGTCTTGTACATTAAGAAAGGACCTTTAAAGAGAAAGCTGGAAGTGACTGATGTGACGCAGGTTAAGTATAGTCACAGTCACAACTCTTAAGAGTTGTGATGCAAGGGCTTCTCGTTGCAGCGGGGGGTTATGGTGGCCACAGCTCTGTTCTTGGAAAAGAAGGAGCTGGTAAAGTCTGGGTCTGCACCATCCCAGAGAGCCTGCCACTCCCACCTCACATCCACCCCAACCAGAGTCCTGGGAAGTGGATTGTTAATGTCCCAGAGTTTAATTTGTGGGACCTCATTTCCCCCTTCCTGCCACAGAAACAGGTTCTAAGGAAATGCAAAAAAGCTTAGGTTCTCAGCAGATAAAACCCACGAGAAGATGGAGGGTCCTGAGGAAGGTGTTCCAGAAAGGGAAGGCTAGAAAACTTTGCATAGATCATCCCAGCATCCTGGAAGGATCCTTTTCTTGCCCAGCTTTTTGGACTCATCCTTTTCCA
This sequence comes from Cephalophus harveyi, assembly GCA_006410635.1. Lineage (NCBI taxonomy): Eukaryota > Metazoa > Chordata > Mammalia > Artiodactyla > Bovidae > Cephalophus > Cephalophus harveyi. Next base: position 452,509 of record SJYT01024469.1, read on the forward strand.
GCCTCAGCCTCACTCCTGAGGAAGCATTCCCTCCCAGCTCGCACTTGCATGTTCCAGCTCTGTCAGGCCTGCCTGAACCTCCCTCCCCAAGCTCCCCATATTCCTCCTCCAAGGTGTTAATCCTTCTTGTCAAGAAAGAGTTAACTTTGTGACACGCAGCATCATCACCGACCCTCCACGTGGAGTGTGAGCTCCATTACCTGAGCACCTACTTTTAGCTGACCTCTCTTGCACAATTTGCATAAAATTGCTGTGCACGGGCAGTGAGCAGAAAACACAGGCCCTCTCACCCCTCACTCAGCTGGGGAGAGCCTTGGGACAAGCAGTCAGCACCTACGTACATCAAGTGTGTCAGTTGACCACCGGCGCTTTGGAGAAAAATGAAGTGGAGAATGGAGAACAGAGAAGGCTCTAAGGGTGGGCAGGCTGGGAGTGTAGGTGGTGATCAAGCCCTGCCTGGTTTCGAGGTGACAGCAGAAAAAAGGTGGGAGGAGAGGAAGTAAGCCAAGTGAGCATGAGATGGAGAGAATTTTGGGAGAGGAACCAAGGAGTTCAAAGGTCCTAAGGCTGGAGATTCTGTGGAGAGCCAAAGTACCCGCAGGGATGCACAAAGCAAAGGACAGGTTGGGTGGAGGTGGTGAGGCCATGGAGGTGTCTGAGGCCTTCAGCGAGACTCCAACTTTTAGTCCAAGCACTTCTTTTTAAAGCGGATCCTTTTAACTTTAAAAATGAACTGATTTAGAGGGAATTTGTTATCTGGTTTTCCTTTTCACTGGTGATTCACTGGCCCCAGTAGAGGGGCATAGGTTTGATCCCTGGTTGGGGAACTGAGTTCCCACATGCCACATGACATGGCATACATTCAATTTAGAGGAGACAATATTAATAAGAGCTATAAGGGTGACCATGAGAAAAGTTGAGCACTGAAGAATTGATGCTTTTGAACTGTGGTGCTGGAGAAGACTCTTGAGAGTCTCAAGGACAGCAAGGAGATCCAACCAGTCCATTCTAAAGGAAATCAGCCCTGGATATTTATTAGAAGGACTGATGCTGAAGCTTCAATACCTAGGCCACCTGATGGGAAGAAGTGACTCTTTGGAAAGGACTCTGATGCTGGGAAAGATCTAAGGCAGGAGGAAAAGAGGATGACAGAGGATGAGCTGGTTGGATGGTATCACCGACTCAATGGAAATGTATTTGAGCAAGCTCTGTGAGTTGTGATGGACAGGGAAGCCTGGCATGCTACAGTCCATGGGTTGCAAAGAATCAGATACTACTGAGCGAGTGAACTGACTGATAGGGGTGATACAGCATTATCTGACCAAAACAGTGGTTTGAAACTCATGAATTCTCACATGAATCCAGAACTGATGTGCCAGGTTAAGAGCTGGTCTCTTGTGAGCCTACCTGAAGCCCTTTGCTGGGGTGGGAGGGGGAGTCTCGACCCCTTTTCCAAGTACAGATCTAATTGAGAAGAACCTCTTCCCTGAGCATGTGACAGCAAACAAAACAAACTTTGCTTCTATCAAAGTTAGCTTGAGAACCTGCTTAGGCCTGTGGTCATGAACACCCCGCTACATCCTCCCTCATTCTTACCTGGAGAATGACAGAGAAGTCCATACAGCTGTCACTACTATTCACTTACCTTCTCACATTAAATGGGATTTCCTAGGGTGGTGTAGCAGACGTTTGGAAATGACCATTTACTATACTGAAATATTGGCTTGTCAGGAGCCGCACTACACATTACTGACAAAATGGAGGCATGGTCCCAACTTCCTCTCTTTTTCCCTCAGGCACAGACCCGAGATGAAGGAGTTAGGCCTTGTGATTCTGACCTGAATTTTCCTTTCCTTGGCTAAGTTGACTGAAAAGAATATTAAGGTGTCTATTGTTCTTGAGAGGAGCATGAGAAGGCCCAAAGCCTTCTGCAGTCTTGCTCAGAGAATACTTCATAAAGTTAATCATTGACATTTGTTCAAGGATCTTTACAAAAGAGTGGACCAGGATGACCACATAGGCCACATCTTGAGGCCATGGGAAGGATTGTTATCTGAAACTTATTTGTGAGGGGAATGTTTATGGCAAAGGAGTTTGCTGAATTTAGGGTTTATGAATATAAAAATAGTTAGAAGCTAAATATTTAAAGAATGTTGTAATGTTAGCATATTTTACTATAGCTTATAAAGATTAGGAATTTGAGAGAGATTAATATCTAGAAGCCTTTTTAAGAGATAATGAGATCAGGATACTAGGGGCAAACAGGATTTAGAAAGATAAGAAATGAACTGAGGTTTGTGGTATGCAGCCCAGATATAAGCATGAGTTACAATGTAATCACGAGTTAAAGTAAACATAAATCTGAGAGAACCACTGCAGCAGAAACTCTGCCTGAAGGACAACAATGATTTATGGGGATAATAAATCTGAGTGACGGGAAATTGAAAATGTCAAACCTCTGACCTAATGCTTCTGTCAAAGAATAAAAGAGAATCTAAAGCTTGAAATAAACATGCAGTCCAAAAAACTAAGTGAGAGGCTGCATCATTACTCACCGACACCACCTATCCCTTCAGGTTGATTCCTTGGCTGCTGGAGCTGGACTCTGGCATTGGTTTACTTGTACAATGTATGGATTTTGGTAAGCCCCCCTCTTTTTTGTCCCAGCTATTTTTTTCACTCTGTAGTTGATCAAGTCAGTGTCCTTTTCTACTTCTATGATATATCCTGGAAGGTGGATGGAATTTGCTCATGAGGGTGATTGACAAGCAAAGGCGTTGGCATGGTTGAAAGTCCTCACTGTGGACAGTGGAGTGACTTATACCTCTATTCTCTACTCCTGTCGCCTTGGACTGGCTCACAGTACCAATCAGGTTGGTGTGATTCCATTCCCTGTGCTGTCCTTCCAGAAATGACACAGAAATAGCAAGGGACTTTGAACTTGAAATTGACCATGCACCCCTTTGCCCTGGGACAAAAATTCTTTAACAACTTTCTCTTTACAGAAAGGCAGCCCCAATTCCTATCACGTGGATGATGATTTACTTAAAATCATGCAGAAATTCTGCATGGGCAAGGTCAGTTTAATGATCAATGCAAGAATACATGGGTAGGGGTAAAAGTTGATGTATTTCAATCCTTCAGTAGTGTTTATAGAACACTTAACAAGTCAATCCCAAATCTTTCCTGACATATAAAAGTTTCCTGACAGATGCATTCCTGCAACATCTTTGCCCTTTGTGATCCTAATTAACACTTCAACGAGTGATATTCTTGCATGTTGGGCATTAATGTAAGGGTGTGGGTATTCTTATTTCCACATGTGGGTCACTGTTAACTATTCCTGCAATGAAGGATTTCTTGCTGTGCACAAATATCATGGAACCCTTTTGAAAAGTCCAATTCTTTTTAATGGCTGAGTAATACTCCATTGTGTTTATGTACCACAGCTTTCTTATCCATTCATCTGCTGATGGACATCGAGGTTGCTTCCATGTCCTGGTTATTATAAACAGTGCTGCAATGAACATTGGGGTACATGTGTCTCTTTCAATTCTGGTTTCCTTGGTGTGTATGCCCAGCAGTGGGATTGTTGGTCATAAGGCAGTTCTATTTCCAGTTTTTGAAGGAATCTCCACACTGTTCTCCATAGTGGCTGTACTAGTTTGCATTCTTACCAATCGTGTAAAAGGGTTCCCCTTTCTCCATTTGAATCAGTTCTAATGAGGTGGATTAAACTGGAGCCTATTAAACAGTGTGAAGTAAGCCAGAAAGAAAAACACCAATACAGTATATTAATGCATATATATGGAATTTAGAAAGATGGTAACGATAACCCTGTATGCGAGACAACAAAAGAGACACAGACATATAGAACAGTCTTTTGAACTCTGTGGGAGAGGGCGAGGGTTGGATGATTTGGGAGAATGGCATTGAAACATGTATAATATCATATATGAAATGAATCACCAGTCCAGGTTCGATGCATGATACAGGATGCTTGGCGCTGGTGCACGTAGACAACTCAGGGGGACGCTATGGGGAGGAAGCGGGGTTCAGGATGGGGAACACGTGTATACCTGTGGTGAATTCATGTTGATGTATGGCAAAACCAATACAATATTGTAAAGTAAAGTGAAAGTGAAGTCGCTCAGTCGTGTCCGACTCTTTGCGACCCCATGGACTGTAGCCTACCAGGCTTCTCCCTCCATGGGATTCTCCAGGCAAGAGTACTGGAGTGGTTTGCCATTTCCTTCTCCAGGGGATCTTCCCGACCCAGGGATTGAACCCGGGTCTCCTGCATTCCAGGCAGACGCTGTAACCTCTGAGCCAACAGGGAAGGTGGATTCATATTGATGTATGGCAAAACCAATACAATATTGTAAAGTAATTGAGCTCCAAAAAAAAAAAAAAGTCCAATTCAAGATTTTGGAAGCATTTGATCCAGGAATGAAAGAAAGGGTCGAATTCACATGCAATCTAACAAAGATACACAAAGTTTTTAAAAAATGAGTGAATACGAGCAACACAATGCATGTGTTTTGAATAGAGATGTGCAAGATCTCAGATAGCTACGGCAGCAGAGCTGTGCATAATGTCACAAGCATGTGTGCATCATGAAAGAAGACAGGAGTATAGGCAGACCCACATGAAGAAACATCAATTCACATTCATAGGCAAACACAATGGAGACACCCAAGCTTCATTCTAAACAGAGGAAAACATGAACACATCCAGGGAAAAGGAAGCAAATGCAGGTCAGGGTTATTGATCCAGATTGCTCATGAATTCATCACTAATCTGCCAAGTCTCACATGCATTGATATTTGGTGGAAGAAAACCTTACACAACACTCCAAGTGTGCACTCAAATCTAATAGCACCTAGACTTTAGGGCCCAAGTGAAAGCCCTCAAACAGGAAGCAAATGCAGCTCAGGATTATTGAGCCAGATTGCTCATGAATTCATCACTAATCTGCCAAGTCTCACATGCATTGATATTTGGTAGAAGAAAACCTTACACAACACATCCAAGTGTGCACTCAAATCTAATAGCACCTAGACTTTAGGGCCCAAGTGAAAGCCCTCAAGAGTCTGGGACACAAGTCATGGCAAGTTTCCAGAGAATGGCCATCCAGTCAACATCCACAGTTCAGTTTACTAACCGATTCATGACTATCTCTGCACTCTTCACTCCATGACAGGTTAGAGCTAAAGTCACCCCTGGTCCTGAAGCACCAGAAGGAAATGTTAGGCATTGGGGACCCTGTCCTAAAATTTTCTTGTCTTTAAATTCCTTGCAATGCCTTGCTAAAACTTCTGAATGTGGATAAATGCCACGCAGTCCCTAGATGAGCATGAACCAATACACCATCTCACACCCACTGCAGAGTTATTACACCATAGTTTTGGCTTTGTTTTGTATTGAACAAGATCTGAGAAAGACAGGTACCAGCCTGATGGAGCCTCGAGGGTTCTTTGAAGTTTATAGGTTAAAAAAGTAAGAAGACATGTTTCCAGTTTCTTCTGGGCTGGTTGTTCAGAAATCACCCAGAGAAGGCCAAACCTTGCCTTCGAGAGCTGTAGATGCTTCTCTGGAGAAGGGGCCAAGATGGGGTTAAGATATTCAAATGCAAGACCTGGCCCTGAGCAGGAGATTTCATTTGGGACACCTTAAATGGAACATCCATAAACCCGTGAACGTTGACGTATTTACCCTAATATTTACCCTTCACCTTCAAAAGAGATGCTGCTTATGGAGAAAAGTTCTACAGTGAGAACTTCATGTGGGACAGAACTTCATGTGGAATATCACTCTCAGGCATGTTCACATTGGAGCCTTTGAATCTAGGATGAGAAGACAACACTGGGGGGGGACAAATGTTGAACTCTCCCTACCCCATTTGTGCCAGTCTGTCCTTTGCACAATCCAGAGGTGTACACAATTCCAGAAAGCAGTCATCTACTTCAGAAGGACCACCCTAAGTGCTGACCAGTCCCTCAGTGAGCTCCATATGCTCCAGGTGTTCCCATTGGCCCTTGTCTCACAGAGTAGTGATAAAACCGTAGAAGAAAGATAGGTCCCTTGTAGTTGAAAACATTCTGTGTTGAGCCATTCAGCAAGGAAGAGATACTGTCACCAGAGGGTTCCTGAGAAAAATGTTATTTCTATACCTTGGCCTGATAGAGGGCCTTGGGCAAAGAGCTTAAGCCTTCCTGGAAAAAGGGATATTAACCACTTAGCCATAGCAGCAGCAGCAGCAGCAGCAGCAGCATGGGACACAGAGCACATAGCTGGGTAGGTTGGCACTAACATCCTCATTCCTCTCACTTCTGTCCTTGCACGCTTTGTACCTAAACTGCGTTCCTGGAGAAAATAACAAAGTTCACATGAGCTCAAACATTATGATGGGATCTGTTTTCTTTTGTTTATCTGTTTCCTGGAAATTTATCTTTTCCCCTGGTCACTTTTGCGAGAAACTATATCCTCACTGCCTTCCCAACCCACACTTTCTACCTAGGCCACAGCCCACCCCCCCCCCCCCCCCCCATATACCTTATACCCCCACCCCTTAAGATGGTACCTGGAAATCTACCTCTGGGAAGTGGGCTCTCAGAAAAGCTGACCATGCCCTCATATACATATGGCCTTCTAGGTTCATAGTGAGTTGAATGTTATGGCTTTCTCCTTGTTATGTTCTCTTAAAGTCTGATGATATGCAACAGAGAAGATACCTGGGACACCACCTTCCAACAAAATTGCATTCCATTCTTTCAATCTCTGGCCCTTGTTCACCAGATCCTTTCCATGAACATCCACATTTCCCTCATATAACTGCCAGACCCACAGTTAATGGGCCCCTCATCTTCTTTCTCCATCCTCCCCAACTGCCACCCCAAAGGAAGCACTGAGTCTCCTGACACAACCACAACATATGACTTAACCCCCCTCTACAAATCTTCATGGACTGGTAATTCCCACACAGTGTTGGGGAAGACTCTTGAGAGTCCCTTGGACTGCAAGGAGATCCAACCAGTCCATTCCGAAGGAGATCAGCCCTGGGATTACTTTGGAAGGAATGATGCTGAAGCTGAAACTCCAGCACTTTGGCCACCTCATGTGGAGAGTTGACTCATTGGAAAAGATTCTGATGATGGGAAGGATTGTAGCCTGGAGAATAAGGGGACAACAGAGGATGAGATGTCTCTTTGGCATCAATGACTCGATGGAGGTGAGTCTGATAGAACTGTGGGAGCTGGTGATGGACAGGGAGGCCTGGCATGCTGGGATTCATAAGGTCATGAAAAGTCGGACACAACTGAGCGACCAAACAGAACTGATCTGAACTAAAACTGAGAAGCCTACATGCAGCTGAAGTGTTTGTCCTGAGGACCTGCCCCCAAAATATGCAGACACATGGAGTTGATGCTTTTTACTTATCTTTCAAATTATTTCAGGTTAATTATGTCTCCCTGTAACCCATTTCAGAACCAGACCACTCTTCATTACTTTCCCATTCAAGAGAACTATGCTGGACATTGATCTTCACATGAAGCAGCTACCTCGGTTTTCTATTTTAGGTAACGGGAGACACTCCAACATAAGTTTCTCAAAATCGGGGGGTGGTGCCTTTCAAAACAGAGATAGACACATATCTGTAAACCTACCCTCTCTGAAAACATTAAAGACAGCTTTAATATTTCAAGTCAGTTCCTAGAGAAGAGAGTCGGTGAACTTTTACGTTTCTTCTAAACACATACTAAAAAAACACGTATCCCAGTCTTCAAGTAGATCTGTTTACAATAGCTGGACATGGAAGCATCCTATATGTTCATCAGCAGATGAAGGGATAAGGAAGTTGGAATACAGATACGTAATGGTGTGTTCAGTTCAGTTCAGTTCAGTTGCTCAGTAGTCTCCTACTCAATGCGACCCCATGAATCGCAGCACGCCAGGCCTTCCTGGCTGGGCATTGAAGGTGTGTGTGCCTTGATACAAGGAGGGCACAGAGAACTGAGAATTGCCTCTTCCAAGTGGGACTGGGAACTGCTGGAAGTAACAATAGTGGGTGCTAGATGAATGCTCCCAGACAGGATAACCAGCCTACACAGGGACACCCTCCTCACAACCAGCACCATGGAGGGTGAAAGTCAATCTTGAGAATCTCCTTTCAGTGCATAGGGAATAATATTTGTTTCCCTTGAGGATTATAAGAACACAGTTAGCTGACCACCACCTTACCTCAAGAACACAAGATCTGACAGCAAGAAGTTTGCATCAGCTAATCACACCTCTCCCTCACGTTTCCTATATGTGGCATTTGCTGAAAGATTTGAGGGAGTTTGCGATTTTCCACCCCACTGGCTTACACTTTTATTCTTTTTTAATACAAACATTTGAAATTAGAAGCACTTCTAGATATGCATCTCATGAATTCTTATATGCTGTGTTTTTATTCTAAGTTAAAATATTTTCTAATCTTTTTATTTTTACCCTTTAAAAATTTTTATGTTAATTGGAGGTTAACTATTTTACATTATAGTGGTAGTTTTTGCCATACATTCACATGAATCAGCCATGAGTGTACGTGCGTTCCCTATCCTGACCCTCCCGCCCACCTTCCTCCCCATCCTATCCCTCAGGGTCATCCCAGTGCACCAGCCCTGAGCACTGTGTCTCTTGCATCAAACTTGGACTGGCAATCTATTTCATATATGATAATATACATGTTTCAATGTTATTCTCTGAAGCCATCACACCCTTGCCTTCTCCCACTGAGTCCCAAAGTCTATTCTTTATATCTGAGTCTCTAATGCTGTCTTGCATATAGGGTCATTGCTACCATCTTTCTAAATTCCATATATGTGTGTCTTTTTTTTTCTTTCTAACTTACTTTGCTCTGCATGATAGGCTCAAATTTCATCCACCTCATTAGAACTGATTCAAATGCATTCTTTTTAATAGGTGAGTAATACTCCACTGTCTACATATATCATTACTTTCCTCTACATTCATCTGCCGATGGACATCTAGGTTGCTTCCATGTCCTATCTATTGTAAACAGTGCTGCAATGAACACTGGGACACATGCGTCTTTTACTTCTGGTTTCTTCGGTGTGTATGCCCTGCAGAGGAATTGCTGGGTCGTATGGCAGTTCTATTTCCTGGTTTTTAAGAATCTTTATATTGTTCTCCATAGTGGCTGTACTAGTTTGCACTTGCACCAACAGTATGAGTGGGTTCCTCTTTCTCCACACCCTCTCCAGCATTTAGTTTTGAGACAATATGGTACCTCATTGTGGTAAAACATAGATGTTTGGTAATAAACATTAAATAAATAGATGTTTGTGCTAATAAATAGATATTTGTGACAATAAATAAATGGTACCTCATTGTGGCTTTCATTTGCATTTCTGTGATAATCAGTGATATTGAGCATCTGTTCATGTATTTGTTAGCCATCTGTATGTCTTCTTTGGAGAAATGTCTGTTTAGTTCTTTGGCCCAATTTATTTATTTATTTATTTTCATTGCATCATTTTCCCTTCTGGAATTGAGCTGCACGAGTTGCTTTATATTTTTGAGAATAATTCCTTGTCAGCTGCTTCATTTGCTATTATTTTCTCCCATTCTGAATGCTGTCTTCTTACCTTGCTTATAGTTTCCTTCATTGTGTAAAAGCTTTTAAGTTTAATTAGGTTCCATTTGTTTTATTTTTGCCTTTAGTCTGATTATTCAGGGAGGTGGGTCATAGAGGATCCTACTGTGATTTACATCAAAGAGTGTTTTGCCTATGTTTTCCTGTAAGAGTGTTATAGTTTGTGGTCTTATGTTTAGATCTTTGATCCATTTTGAGTTTATTTTTGTGTGTATGGTCTTAGAAAGTGTTCTGATTTCATTCTTTTGCAAGTGGTTGACCAGTTTTCCCAACACCACTTGTTTAAGAGATTGTCTTTTCTTCATTGTATATTTTTGCCTCTTTTGTCAAAGAAAAGTTGTCCATCAGTTCAGTTCAGTTCAGTCACTCAGTCGTGTCCGACTCTTTGCGAACCCATGAATCACAGCATGCCAGGCCTCCCTGTTCATCACCATCTCTCGGAGTTCACTCAGACTCACGTCCATCGAGTCAGTGATGCCATCCAGCCATCTCATCCTCGGTTGTCCCCTTCTCCTCCTGCCCCAATCCCTCCCAGCATCAGAGTCTTTTCCAATGAGTCAACCCTTCTCATGAGGTGGCCTACTCTAGGCTGCAGTAGCCATGAGGCAGCCTAGAGGATCACAAGGGCTCTTAAAAGATGTGTATAAGAGACAGACTCTCAAGAGTCTTCTCTAACACCACAGTTCAAAAGCATCAATTCTTCGGCTCTCAGCCTTCTTCACAGTCCAACTCTCACATTCATACATGACCACAGGAAAAACCATAGCCTTGACTAGATGGACCTTAGTCGGCAAAGTAATTTCTCTGCTTTTGATAATGCTATCTAGGCTGGATAATGCTATTTAGGCTCCTCTTCCAAGGAGTTAGTGTCTTCTAATTTCATGGCTGCAGTCACCATCTGCAGTGATTTTGGAGCCCCAAAAAATAAAGTCTGACACTGTTTCCACTGTTTCCCCATCTATTTCCCATGAAGTGATGGGACCAGATGCCATGATCTTCGTTTTCTGAATGGTGAGCTTTAAGCCAACTTTTTCACTCTCCTCTTTCACCAAGAGACTTTTTAGCTCCTCTTCACTTTCTGCCATAAAGGTAGTGTCATCTGCATATCTGAGGTTATTGATATTTCTCCTGGAAATCTTGATTCCAGCTTGTGTTTCTTCCAGTCCAGCGTTTCTCATGATGTACTCTGCATACAAGTTAAATAAGCAGGGTGATAATATACAGCCTTGACGTACTCCTTTTCCTATTTGGAACCAGTCTGTTGTTCCATGTCCAGTTCGAACTGTTGCTTCCTGACCTGCATACAGATTTCTCAAGAGGCAGGTTAGGTGGTCTGGTATTCCCATCTCTTTCAGAATTTTCCACAGTTTATTGTGATCCACATAATCAAAGGCTTTGGCAAAGTTAATAAAGCAGAAGTAGATGTCCATAGGTATGGATATTTATCTCTGGTCTTTCTATTTTTTTCCATTGATCTATGTTTCTGTCTTTGTGCCAGGACCATATTCTATTGATGACTGTTGCTTTGTAGTATAGCTTGAAGTGAAGCAGGCTGATTCCTGCAGTTCCATTCTTCTTTCTCAAGATTGCTTTGGCTATTCGATGTTTTTTGGATTTCCATGCAAATTATCAAATTATTGGTTCTAGTTCTCTGACAAATACTGCTAGTAGCTTAATAGGGATTACATTGAACATATAGATTGCTTTGGGTAGTATATTCATTTTCACTATATTGATCTTTCCATTCCAAGAACACAGTCTATTTCTCCATCTATTTTTGTCATTCATCAGAGTTTTATAGTTTTCTATATGTAGGTCTTTTGTTTCTGTAGGTAGATTGCAATTTTTAAAGGTATAAACCATCCATCTCCTTTCATGGCTCTGTAATAAAACACATCTCTACTTTAAACTCCAATGTTTCAATATTGCTTGGCCTAAGGGTATTGGGTGCACTGGTATTTAGTTACAGTAGCACGTTATCTCTCAACTCTATGGAGGGTAACAGACTCTCTGAGAGAATGGCTCATTTCAAAACCACACGCACTCAGAAAAGTATGAGCAGTTTTTCCTTCTGTGTAAAGAAAATTAGCAGACACTGATAGCTCCCCCAATGCCAGGTTAATTTAGGACAAAGTGTGACAAAGTTTGTTGCCAGGTCTTACTCGAAGACCACTTTTTATTTTGAAAATTTTATAATGAGCTGATTTGCTAGGATGCATATATAGAATATATCTTTTGTCTTGTCAGTCTTTTAACAGTTTGCTTATTATGTGCATCACTTTATGGTTTAATACTTACTCCAAGATAGAAATGCTTTCCTTCCCTATGACTTTGAGGAGAGGATTTCTAGATTGGTTATAAATTCTGAATTTTTCTTCATCTGTATTACCCCTGGACAATCCATTTTTCTTTTCTGTGTTGTGGAGACCTACTTCATAGGGTGAACTCTGGGAGAGAGATAGAGCATTACCAAGTGGAAAGAATAAACTAGATATTATGGAATAAATTTTATTCTCTCAAAATGTGTATGTTGAAGCTCTAACTCTCTGTACTTTATATGTAGTCAACTTCCATAAGATATGATTTCTTTCTGAACTTTTTTGGAAACAGGGTCTCTATATAGGTAGTTCTGTTAATACAACTGGCACTTTATAAGAACAGTAGATCAGTTGCAAACAACACAGAGACATTACTATGTGAAGACAAAGGCAAACAATGGCCAGTCATAATCCAAAAAGATGTCAGAAGAAGACAAATATGCTGACCCTTTGATTACTGACTTGATACCCAGGAGTTGCCAAAACATTTCTTGAAGCTGTCTGGTATTGGGCACTTTGTTATGGTAACCCTAGCAAACCGATACATGTACTTTCCCTGGAAAAGAAGCTGTCAGTTCCAAAAGAGGCGTCCTTTTCTTACTTATATTTTCAGGAAATGGGAAATATCAAGGAACTCTCTTTCTCATCAACTGATAATACTCACAGATTCGTCATGCTCCCTAAGAGCTTTCACTGTCTCTTTAGAGATTCAGCTGGGCTAGGATGTAATCCTCTTTCATGGGTCAAGTTGACCTAGGAAATATTAGAATGAGCATAATTCACAGGGAGTGATAAAGAAAATAAATACATCAGGAAGGCAGTCTGACCTCCTGAAAAAGTTACAGTCCAGTTTTTTTTTTTTTTTTTTATTCTTCCCGTACTTCTCTTTTTAAATCCTGGGAGGCAAATGGTAGTGACCAGGGCATTGCTGCCTATTGCTTTAGTGATACGGCAAAGTTGTGATGTCATGGTCACCATGCCTCCCTAAACCTCCCCTCACCAAGACTCTAGGCTGCAGTAGCCATGAGGCAGCCTAGAGGATCACAAGGGCTCTTAAACTGTTGGAGCTGCCTGGGCCTGCTCCCCACACATTTGGCCAGGTGGGCATGTTTGTGTCACCTTCTCCATGGCAGAGTTTGTTGTCTGTGGCCGCCACTCTTTTTTCCAGTCCTCTAGATTCCTGTGACCCCGCCATTCGAGATTCCTACTACATACCTGAAAGAAAAAAAAATAAAACAAACCAGGAATACAGTCCAGACTGAAGGGCCCCAACCCGTGGAGAGGTACATGGTCCTCAACTGCAACAAGGGCTGCTATGAGCAGCAAAACCACAGCTCCAGGCAAGCTCACTGTTAACACCTTCAGCTATGCCAGGGACACGTTCCCAGGACTGCTAAAGACAATAGACTTCAAGTACTCTACCAGCTCGAGAAACTGTGCTAACAGGTCCTCTCCACCATCTACCATAGGCGTGCCTGGAAGACTCTCTATTGCAGCACATCAGGCCCAAGGCATGCTTAACTGAGAATATTTGGAGGTAACAGTACAGGTACAGTATGCCTTGGAGAAGACAGACACCAAAAGTGAAGCCATATAGAAGCCTTTAGTGCCAGTTTCAGAGAGAAAATGCTCATCTCTTAGATGATCATGTCAGTAGGATTCAAATCATTAACAACACTCAGCTTAGCTAAAAGGAAGTGCAGGTTCCCTCTATGGAACTTAATAAATTTCTGTGTAGGCCTGTTTTCAGCCTCTCATTTCTATTCCTCAAATGTTTCCAGTCAGTCAGCAGGCAGCTCAAAATGGACAAGGGTTGGGCACTCATGGAATTCAGTGAAGACTGCAAGAACAGAGAATATCTCCCAGGCCAGGGACAGAGAATGCTACAGGTGGATGATATGATGGAGGGAATTGGAAAGAAGAGTGAAGGGGAGGCTTCTGAGATACGATCTAGATTCCTGCAGTGGTGACAGCTGCTTTAGATATGCCTGTTGGCTTGGGGACATATTTCCAAATTTAATTAAAAAAAATGTGGCTACTGGCATCCGAGCTTTTACAGTATTAATGCCTCAGCATACTAGACTAGACCAAGTGCAGTGTCACCACTTAGAAATTCAGAAGATATTTGGTGGGGGGTGTGGAACTTCTGGGAGACTTGCTGTATCAGACTTGTTCCAACACTTTGAATACTTCATAGATTTGGAGCCAGGACTCAGCTATAGTGGACGGTTCTTGTGAGTATAATTCCGTTCAGTTCAGTTGAGTCGCTCAGTCGTGTGTGACTCTTTGTGACCCCATGAACTACAGCATACCAAGCTTCCCTATACATCACCAGCTTCCCCTCGCTTGTTCAAACTCGTGTCCTTTGAATCAGTGATGCCATCCAACCATCCTATCCTCTGCCATCCTCTTCTCCTCCTGCCTTCAGTCTTTCCCAGTGTTAGTGTCTTTTCCCATGGTGTCAGTTCTTCACATCAGGTAGCCACACTGTTGGAGTTTCAGCATCAGTCCTTCCAATGAATATTCAGGACTGATTTGGTTTAAGATTGACTAGTTGATTTTCTGGGAATCCGGGGAACTCTCAAGAGTATTCTCCAACACTACAGTTCAAGAGCATCAATTCCTTAGCTTTCAATTTCTTTATGGTCCAGTTCTCACACCCATCCATGACTATGGGAAAAGCCATAGATTTGACTGAATGGACTTTTGTCGGTTGATTAATGTCTCTGCTTTTTAATATGCTGTCTAGGTTTGTCATAGCTTTTCTTCCAAGGAGCAAGTGTCCTTGAATTCCATGGCTGCATTCAGCATCTGGAGTGATTTTGAAGTTGAGGAAAGTAAAGTATTTCAGTATTTCCACTGTTTGTCTTTCTATTCAGCATGAAGACATGGGACTGGATGCCATGACCTTAGTTTTTTGAATGTTGAGGTCTAAGCCAGCTTTTTCACTATCCACTTTCACTTTCATCATTACAGACTATTCAATTCCTCCTCGCTTTCTGACAAAGGGTGATGTCATCTGCATATCTGAGTTGTCATATGCACATCAGTGTTATACATATCTGCATATCTGAGGTTGATGTTTCTCCCGGCTATCTTGATTCCAAGTTGTGTTTCATCAAATCCATCCTTTTGTATGATGTATTCTGCATGTAAGTTAAATAATTAAAGTGGCAATATACAGCCTGGACGTACTCCATTCCCCCAATTTGGCACCAGTCCATTGTTCCACGTCCGATTCTAACTGTTGCTTCTTAACCTGCATACAGATTTCTTAGGTAGCAGGTAAGGTGTTCTGGTGTTGGTGCTTCCTTAAGCATTTTCCAGTTTGTTGTTACCCACACAGTCCAAGGCTCTAGCGTACTCAGTGAAGCAGAAATGCATGTTTTTCTGGAATTCTTTTGCTCTTTCTGTGATCCAGGAGCTGTTGGCAATTTTCTCTAGGTATTCTCTGCCTTTTGTAAATCCCTTTTGAGCATCTAGAAGTTATTGGTTCACTTGATGTTGAAGACTTGGAGACTTTGAGCATTCCTTTGCTAGTGTGTAAGATGAGCGCAATTGTTGGTAGTCTGAACATTCTTTGACATGCTGTTTCTTTGGGATAGGAATGGAAACTGACTTTTCCAGTACTGTGGCCACTGCTGAGTTTTCCAAGTTTGCTGGCCTATTGAGTACAGCACTTTCACAGCCTCATCATTTAGAATTTGAAATAATTTAGCTGAAATTCCATCACCTCCACTAGCTTTGTTCATAGTGGTGGTTCCTAAGGACAAATTGACTTATTGCTCTAGAAAGTCTGGCTCTAGCTGAGTGAGTATACCATCATGGTTATCTCAGTCATTATCAATAGTTATTATGTGTATTCTTGCCACCTCTTCTTAGTATCTTCTTCCGTTAGGTCCATACTGCTTTTGTCCTTTATTGTGCCCCTCTTTGCATGAAATGTTCCCTTGGTATGTCTAAATTTCTTGAAGAGGTCCCTTGTCTTTCTCAGTCTATGGTTTTCCTCTGTTTCTTTGCACTTATGCTTAGGACGCCAATCTTCTCACTCCTTGCTGTGCTTTGGAACTCTGCATTCTGTTGGCTATATCTTTCCTTTTCTCCATTGCTTTTCACTTCACTTCTTCACTCAGCTATTAGAAAGGCCTTCTCAGACAACTATTTGCTCTTTACAGTTCTTCTTGGCGATGGTTTTCATCACTGCCTCCCATACAGTGTTATGAAAGTGTGTTTTTGTTCCAAGAATATATGACACCTAGTGACCTGAAGAGTTCATCTTTCAGTGTCCTATCTTTTTGCCTTTTCTTACGATTCATGGGGTTCTCAAGGCAAGAATACAAAAATGGTTTACTATTCCCTTCTCCAGTAGGCCACATTTTGTCAGAACTCTCCACCACAACCAGTCCCTCTTGAATGGCTCTATACAACTTGGCTCCTAGTTTCATTGAATTAGACAAGGCTATGATTCAAGTGTTCAGTATGATTAGTTTTCTGTAACTGTGGTTTCCATTCCACCTGTTTCCCAGTGCATAAGGATGAGAGGTTTGTTGGAGCATGCTCATAATGTTTCAGTTATGAGATTATATAACCACCTATCTCGGATGTCTCTTTCTTTATCTTTGAATACATCTCTCCTTACACAAAATGAAGACAGCATTAACTTGGAAGCCACATTTTTGTGTTAGGACTTTTCTCTCACTCTCTGACTGTAATGATTGTGCTGAATGACTTCCTGACACTAAATATGGCCCATTTTATAGTAACTCCTCCAATGCCAGATATGCACAAGTGAATATAAAGGGAGATAAATGCAGAAGTCCAGACATGCCAAGCTTCTGAGGACTGTTGTAAATAAAGAAAGGCCGTGGGAAAGTGGGCTGTGAGTGGGCTGATTGGCTTAACAGTGTGGGATAAGCTCCGAGGAGAAATCAGCAACCCTTGTACATACTTCATTTGTCAAAGATATCAATAAGTCCCTGTTTATCCCAGCTAGTTCTCATTGTCTTCCCCCTCACTGCCTGCATATAACAATCCTGTTTGCTGTCAAATGTAAACTACAGAATTCAACATCTTGCTTAGACTCTTGACAGGATCGCTTTTGATCTTACTGGCTATCCTTCTTTGTTTTACTAAAGCAATCAATCAGTCTAGCGCATTGCTTCTGACACCTTCACATATGTCATTCTGGAGTCCATGCTTTCTTCTTCCTAACATCTTCTTCCCCTAAGCACTCAGATACCTTCAGCAGCACTTCTGATGTGTTTCTCATGGAGACAATCGTGACCAACCTCGTGACTTCTTATCAATCTTATTACAGTATGAAATAGGCAAATATGTGAAAAGCCTGCAAAAACTTCACTAACACTCGGGAACTTCTTCAGAAAATGGACTTTCAGCCTTCTTGCTACATTCTTGGACAGGGTCTATTAGCTTGGAGAAAGGAATATGTGGGAGATTTACAGTGTTGCTATGGAAATAATTGTGGAATACAATGGAATCAAAAACTTCTTTTACTTGTGACATAAAAGTAGGCATTACAGCATGGCAAACACAGGAAGCAGAGGAACATACACTTGGGAGAGGAGTTCTTGTGATTCTCTAGTGCTTTGTGAGATGTTCTCATTGTAAAGTAGCCTGCTGCTCCTAGATAAGGAAACGATATATGGGGTTCTCGAGGTTATCATTGCGTCTCAGTTGCAGAGCCTTCCGTTGCACTCCCTATTGCTCTAGACAAAGGAAACATTAAATTAGAGGTTATCACTTCCAGATCTGGAGAAGAAATATACCAATGTACCAGACCCCCTAAAGGCAAGACAATGTAGAAATCCTTATTTCAGGTAACAGGAAAGAAATTCCAAAGTGTTGATGGAGAAAAGGAAGAAAAACTCTCTCCACATAGGAGGGAACTTTTTTTTTCTTTTAAAGGAAAAGAAACAGCTAGTAGTCCATAAAAAAAAAAAAAGGAACAAAGATAATTTAGAGAAAAAGACTCATCCTTAAGTGTGAACTGAATATACCACTTTCAAAAACAGAGAGCAATTTTTATCTGAATGTAAGTTAGATATCTATGTGTGTGTGTGTGTGTGTGTGTGTGTGTGTGGTGTGTTTGCTGTCATGTTTGACTCTGCAACCCCATGGATTGTAGGCTGCTTGGCTCCTCTGTCCTTTCGGATTTGCCAGGCAAGAAAACAGGAATGGTTTGGTATTTCTACTCTATTAAGTTAGATATTTAGAGCTGAAGAAAACCATTACTCATGTAGTTTCCTGCATCTCTTTCAAGACAAAGCAACCTGTACAAGCTATTTGCTCCAGAGAGTCTTCCTGAAATTCCAGTGGTACACTTGTTAATGAGACAGGTTTATGATATTGTGGACTGGGATGACTCACAGATAGAGGGACCAATTAAAAAAAAAGGTTAAACTTTCGAAATCTTGCCTACCTGCCAATTCATTGAGCCCCATTTTTTTCCTTAAAAACAAAAAACAGAAAAATCCACTCTTTACTTCCACTTAATACCTGAAGCAGGAGAAATAGGCAGATGATGGAGTAGAGTGCAGTGAAGAAGAATGGGAATATCTGTGTCCAACACAATTAACTTTTATGTTTTCACATTTATTTTTTCTAGACTTCATCTCCCAAAACTTCCACAGAATGATAATAATGCTGCAGATCTTGTGTTCCGTTGGGGATGGTAGTAACAGGGCCATGAGCTGGTGGCACTGATTTCCCCTTAGGGATCCAGGCATAAGCCAGTACACCTTGGGTTTATGTTCTTTGTAAGAGATTCTAGAGATCAGGTAATGACAAGTCCCAAATGGACACAGAACCCATAGGCATAGAGAACCAAATGCAGATTAAGAAGTTCTTACAACTTACCCCTCCTGGACATGTTCTGCAACAAGTTCAATAGGTTCGAGGCACAGTGGTAGTCTTTGTACTTACAGTTAAAATAAGAAATACAGCTTGATGCTGGGTTCAAGAGAAGCTGGTGTGTATCTAGAAGCACCGGTGCCCATGAGGAAGTCTTAAAGGGGCTGGTTGGTGTCAAATTCCAGTAATGAACAGATGAAGAAAATAAAAATGTTTTTAATCATGCTGCTAGAACGATGCGGAACTATGGCTGCTGATGCAGGATTTCAAGGATGGCTGAAATATGTTCCCTCACAAGGTCCTAACACCTATTCCATCTTGTATCCTACCCCTTCAAGAAATGTTCGGGGAGGAGAAAATACCACTAGTTTGCTGCCCTGAAACTGGAGCTACTGTTATGTCCTGGAGTAGGGACTAGGCCAAGCAGCAGTCTCTTCCACTGGTACTGCTTATTTCAGGCAAGTTGAACATACAGCATCCTAAGACTAAAGGGCAATTGGTCCTCAAAAGTCAATTTATTGTTATCACTACTCCACAGAAGAGATATCAGAAACTATCACTCCTCCACTTAAGCATCTCTAATGAGTTTCACTACCTGCATACTGTGATATTTCTTCATCTCTTCTGTCGTCCCTGCCCATTGCACATGTCCACACATAACCTGTCATTCAGGTGCCCTGAGTCTCCATAGTTTACTGTACTGTGCCATGTCTGTGTTCCTCCTTGTGCCTGAATTGCCCTTCGCTTATTTCCCAGTCTCTGCTACCAAATCCTGATCATATTTGCAAGTCTAACTCACATGTAATTTCATCTTCAGAAGCTTCCAGAAACATCTATAAGCTTCAACAAATATATCACAACCTATAGTGTGGCTGGTGTCTGTGCATTAATATGTATCAGACATGCTCATTACAATCATTTTTTACTCTCACTTCTACTTAGACTGAGGTGTAAAATAGTGTGAAGAGCACTTGAGCATATTATTCATAGTATTTATAAAGTCCTGACATAGTTATACATAGATTCTCTCTTTCTGGTGAATAGCTACAGATAGGACCACAAGCTGACCAATAAATTACTGCTTGCTCATCTTTGACATATTCATCCAAGAAATCTACCACTAGACATTAAGAGCCCTGAACTAATATTAAAAAGCTCTGTCTAATCAGAGTGTGATCAACAGCAGGAACCACCACAGCTACAGCTGTTGAGGAGAAAAAAACATCATAGTAATACAGAAAATGATGACAATGATAACAGTGGCTTATATATAGTATCAGGTTGCTGAGTGTAGTCTCTTGTCCAGCCTTATGGAAACACATGCCATACAGTAGCTTGGGGATATGCTGCAATTTTCTCAGGTCGAACTTGTCTGAGGAAAATACATACTAATAACTTGCTGGGCTTAAACAAGCAATATCCCTTCTATGTCTATTTCTTAATCTATATAAGGTTATCACTTGCCCAACTCTAAGCTTTAACCGTTTCTGCCTCAGAAGACAGTGCATATAATTGATAACATTTAAGGTGCTGAAGCTGAATTATGGAACGAATGTGAGCCTGCAAACTCTTTCTTCTGATTTTTCCTTTACGTGCAAGCTTCATAATCAAGACATCCCCCTGGAACCTCTAAACTCTTTCATATATAAATATTTTCAATACCAAGGACATGACTATTTTGCTCCTTAGAATACTTCTTACTCAGAAGTATCTAATTCTGTGCACAGGACTTTGTACTATGGCATGCATTTTAGAGGTTGACCTCACTGCCTGGAATGGGCTTCCCTGAGAACGCAGTTGGTAAAGAATCTGCCTGCACTGCAGGAGACCCTGATTCAATTCCTGGATTGGGAAGATTGGCTGGAGAAAGGATAGGTTACCCACACCAGTATTCTGGCCTAGAGGATTCCATGGACTGCTGAGTTTGTGGGGTCGCAAAGACTCGGACATGACTGAGCATCTTTCATTTCACTTTAGAGCCTGGATTACTAGTAGCAGCCATTAAAGGAACCATTCAATAGGACAACTGGACCCAGGACCTTGGACATTGAACATTAGTTGGTGGAATGCATGGTGTTCTCATTGTCCTTTATGTGCACAGCTCAGAAAGTAAGATATCTGTCTACAACGTGGGAGAACCAGGTTCATTCTCTTTGTCAAGATTCCCTGACAAAGTCTCTCACTGTTTCCTCTGTTTCCCCATCTGTTTGCCATGAAGTGATGGGACCGGATGCCATGATTTTACTTTTCTTAATATTGAGTGTTAAGCCAACATTTTCACTCTCCCCTTTCACTTTCATCAAGAGGCTCTCTAGTTCTTCACTTTCTGCCTTAAGGGTGGTGTCGTCTGCATATCTGAGGTTATTGATATTTTGCCCAGCAGTCTTGATTCCAGCTTGTGTTTCGTCCAGTCCAGCATTTCTCATGATGTACTCTGAATGTAATTTAAATAAGCAAGGTGACAGCATACAACCTGGATGTACTCCTGTTCCTATTTGAAACCAGTCTGTTGTTCCATGTCCAGTTCTAACTGTTGCTTTCTGACCTGCCACAGATTTCTCTAGAGCCAGGTCAGGTGGTTTGGTATTCCCATCTCTCTCAGAATTTTCCACAGTTTATTGTGATCCACACTGACAAAGGCTTTGTCATAGTGAATAAAGCAGAAAGAGACGTTTTCCTGGAACTCTCGCTGTTTCAGTGATCCAGCCGATGTTGGGAATTTGGTTCCTCTGCTTTTTCTAAAACCACCTTGGAAATCTGGAAGTTTATAATTCACATATTGCTTAATCCTGACTTGGAGAATTGCTTCATGGCAAATTCTAGTGGTCCAAGGGTCAGAGGTAGCCTCAGATTCAGGCATACAATAAGTGGGACGGCCAGTGGTAAAAAAGAGAGCCAATTTGGCCTGCTGGGAAGACTGCACCAGACTATACCTCTTTTAGTGCACCACCCAGGTCTCTTTGACTAGGCATCCATCAACTCTACAAATCCTGGCCATGAATGTTTGTGAAAGGTTCCCTGTTATGGAAAATTGCCTTTGGTCACATGAAAGCCTCCTCATTCCAGACGTGAAAATGCCACATCTATGGGTGAAATTTTGACTGAATGACATGGTAGCAAATGATGTAATACAAAGTGAGATAAAGCATGGTGCAACTTGGTCTCCGCTTGAGGTTACATTTTGTTTTCCCTCTGCTATATTTTGCTTCCCTCATTTCATTTCTCCTGAAAACCCTCACCATTTAGTTCTGTGAGTAGCAAACATGAAGCCTGATTTCAGGGAATCGGATGGGAAATAATCCCACTACAGAAGAGCAACTACTATTTGTCAAGAAAAGGAAGGTGAAACATATTCATATTCTAGCCTCAGTTTTTCTTCAGGTGAAATGCCACTGTCTTCAGTTATTTACTATCCTTGATACAGGCCTCTTAGATTACTTTTTTTTTTTTTCTTTTTGATGTTTCTTGGTCATATTAGTCATGGAAATATATATGCTTTTCTTAAAATATGATGATATTTCTTTTTAGCTGATCTTGGGATGGACACCCAAAATTGGTTGTTTTAACTTGTAAATGATATTCTTCTTCTTCTTTTTTTTTTTTTGGAGCGATAGGATTTCAATAATCTGTCTTCGACTCCAGAGTTTATTAAATTTCTTAAGATTAGTAAGTTTAACCAACATGTTCCTTATCGATTCTGTTATGTAGGTTATATGTTTCAAATAGAGACCTCTACTCTAGAAGAGAATGGAATAAAATTCCAAAGGAAATAGACTTGGGAGGTGGTTATCTGTTCCAGTTAGTGAAGACAATCTATCAAAGCACATCAGTTCATTTCAGTCATTCAGACGTGTCTGACTCTTTGCAACCCCATGAATCACAGCATGCCAGGCCTCCCTGTCCATCACCAACCCCCGAAGTTCACTCAGATTCACGTCCATCAAGCCAGTGATGCCATCCAGCCATCTCATTCTCTGTCGTCCCCTTCTCTTCCTGCCCCCAATCCCTCCCAGCATCAGAATATTTTCCAATGAGTCAATACTTTGCATTAGGTGGCCAAAGTACTGGAGTTTCAGCTTTAGCATCATTCCTTCCAAAGAAATCCCAGGGCTAATCTCCTTCAGAATGGACTGGTTGAATCTCCTTGCAGTCCAAGGGACTCTCAAGAGTCTTCTCTAACACCACAGTTCAAAAGCATCAATTCTTTGGCACTCAGCCTTCTTCACAGCCCAACTCTCACATCCATATATGACCACAGGAAAAACCATAGTCGTGACTAGACAGACCTTAGTCAGCAAAGTAATGTCTCTGCTTTTGAATATACTATCTAGGTTGGTCATAACTTTTCTTCCAAGGAGTAAGCATCTTTTAATTTCATGGCTGCAGTCACCATCTGCAGTAATTTGGAGCCCAGAAAAATAAAGTCTGACACTATTTCCACAGTTTCCCCATCTATTTTCCATGAAGGGATGGGACCAGATGCCATGATCTTCGTTTTCTGAATGTTGAGCCAAAGCAAAAACAATACCCAGCTGTGGATGTGACTGGTGACAGAAGCAAGGTCTGATGCTGTAGAGTGCAATATTGTATAGGAATCTAGAATGTCAGGTCCATGAATCAAGGCAAATTGGAAGTGATCAAACAAGAGATGGTAAGAGTAAACGTCTACATTCTAGGAATCAGTGAACTAAACTGGACTGGAATGGGTGAATTTAATTCAGATGACCATTATACCTTCTACTGTGGGCAGGAATTCCTCAGAAGAAAAGGAGTAGCCATCATGGTCAACAAAAGAATCCAAAATGCAGTACTTGGATGCAATCTCAAAAATGACAGAATGATCTCTGTTTGTCTCCAAGGAAAACCATTCAGTATCACAGTTATCCAAGTCTATGCTCCAACCAGTAACACTGAAGAAGCTGAAGTTGAATGGTTTTATGAAGACCTACAAGACCGTTTAGAATGAACACCCAAAAAAGATGTCCTTTTCATTATAGGGGACTGGAATGCAAAAGTAGGTAGTCAAGAAACACCTGGAGTAACAGGCAATTTTGGCCTTGGAATGCAGAATGAAGCAGGACAAAGACTAATAGAGTTTTGCCAAGAAAATACACTGGTCATAGCAAACACCCTCTTCCAACAAAAGAAGACTTTACACATGGACATCACCAGATGGTCAACACCGAAATCAGACTGATTATATTCTTTGCAGCCAAAGATGGAGAAACTCTATACAGCAACAAAAACAAGACCAGGAGCTGACTGTGGCTCAGATCATGAACTCTTTATTACCAAATTCAGACTCAAATTGAAGAAAGTAGGGAAAACAGTTAGACCATTAAGGTATGACCTAAATCAAATCCCTTATGAAAAAGTAGGTAGTCAAGAAACACCTGGAGTAACAGGCAATTTTGGCCTTGGAATGCAGAATGAAGCAGGACAAAGACTAATAGAGTTTTGCCAAGAAAATACACTGGTCATAGCAAACACCCTCTTCCAACAAAAGAAGACTTTACACATGGACATCACCAGATGGTCAACACCGAAATCAGACTGATTATATTCTTTGCAGCCAAAGATGGAGAAACTCTATACAGCAACAAAAACAAGACCAGGAGCTGACTGTGGCTCAGATCATGAACTCTTTATTACCAAATTCAGACTCAAATTGAAGAAAGTAGGGAAAACAGTTAGACCATTAAGGTATGACCTAAATCAAATCCCTTATGATTATACAGTGGAAGTGAGAAATAGATTTAAGGGCCTAGATCTGATAGATAGTGTGCCTGATGAACTATGGAATGAGGTTTGTGACATTGTACAGGAGACAGGGATCAAGACCATCCTCACTGAAAAGAAATGCAAAAAAGCAAAATGGCTGTCTGGGGAGGCCTTACAAATAGCTGTGAAAAGAAGAGAGGTGAAAAGCAAAGGAGAAAAGGAAACATATAAGCATGTGAATGAAGAGTTCCAGAGGATAGCAAGAAGAGATAAGAAAGCCTTCTTCAGCGATCAATGCAAAGAAATAGAGGAAAAGAACAAAATGGGAAAGACATGAGATCTCTCTAAGAAAATTAGAGATATCAAGGGAACATTTCATGCAAAGATAGGCTTGATACAGGAAAGAAATGGTACGGACCTAACAGAAGCAGAAGATATTAAGAGGTGGCGAGAAGAGATAAGAAAGCCTTCTTCAGCGATCAATGCAAAGAAATAGAGGAAAAGAACAAAATGGGAAAGACATGAGATCTCTCTAAGAAAATTAGAGATATCAAGGGAACATTTCATGCAAAGATAGGCTTGATACAGGAAAGAAATGGTACGGACCTAACAGAAGCAGAAGATATTAAGAGGTGGCGAGAATACACAGAAGAACTGTACAAAAAAGATCTTCATGACCCAGATAATCATTATGGTGTGATCACTAATCTAGAGCCAGACATCCTGGAATCTGAAGTCAAGTGGGCCTTAGAAAGTATCACTGTGAACAAAGCTAGTGGAAGTGATGGAATTCCAGTTGAGCTGTTTCAAATCAAAGCACATAGAAGAGGTCAATCTGAAATAGTAATCTAATAACAATCTGTAAAGTCAGAAAAAGCAGCATGAGGAAGTTAAAATAAGATTTCATCAGTACAGTTCAGTTCTGCCGCTCAGTCGTGTCTGACTTTTTTGGACCCCATGAACTGCAGCATGCCAGGCCTCCTTGTCCATCACCAATTCCTGGAGTACACTCAAACTCATGTCCATTGAGTCAGTGATGCCATCCAACCATCTCATCCTCTGTTGTCCCCTTTTCCTCCTGCTTCCAATCCCTCCCAGCATCAGAATCCTTTCCAATAAGTCAACTTTTTGCATGAGGTAGCCAAAGTGCTGCAGTTTGAGCTTTAGCATCATTCCCTCCAAAGAACACCCAGGACTGATCTCCTTTAGAAGGGACTGGTTGGATCTCCTTGCAGTCCATGGGACTCTCAAGAGTCTTCTCCAACACCCCAGCTAAAAAGCATCAATTCTTTGGCACTCAGCTTTCTTCATAGGCCAATTCTCACATCCATACATGAACTACTGGAAAAACCATAGCCTTGACTAGATAGACCATTGTTGGCAAAGTAACGTATCTGCTTTTGAATATGCTCTCAAGGTTGACCATAACTCTCCTTCCAAGGAGTAAGCCTCTTTTAATTTCATGGCTGCAATCACCATCTGCAGTGATCTCATAGGCATTAACAAAAATGAAAAAGCAATGAAAGTGGAAGAAATGGCATGGGCACAGACAATGAGACCGAGAAGAATGGAACACAGACTGAAAGGTCAGTGTGATTGAAGAATAGAGTTAAAAGAACACCGTGAAGATTGAGAATAAGGTAGAATTCAGAGTCCTCATAGGCTCTTCTCAGGTTCTTGGTTTCTGTCACAAAGCTTAGCTGGTGATTGCAGCAAGATAGTGTGCAAGGAACATATGTGGATGCTAGAGAATGGATAGGAGACCACTTAGTCAACTACAGTTGAGAAATCCACACATTTGGGGCCAGGTTGGTGGCAATAAAGTGATATTTGGCTGAATCTAAAGTCTGAGTGAACTCCGAGAGATGGTGATGAACAGGGAGGCCTGGCGTGCTGTGATTCATGGGGTCGCAAAGAGTCGGACACGATTGAGCGACTGAACTGAACTGAACTGAAAGCATGATAAGGAGTAGAATTAAACAAAATGAGATATAGATAGGGTGAAGTGGGTTAGAAAAGGAAGTAGTCAAGAATAAATAGTAGTGTCAATCACAGAAGGAGAGAATTTGTGTTGTTGTTGTCAGTAAGTGACGCCCAACTCTTTGGAACCCCATGGGCTCTAGCCTGCCAGACTTCCCTTCCCTGTCTCCCAGAATTTGTTCAGATTCATCTCCATAGGTTTGGTGGTGTTATCTAACCATCTCATCATCTGCTGACCACTTCTCCTTTTACCTT
The DNA here is from genome assembly GCA_006410635.1 of Cephalophus harveyi. Taxonomy (NCBI): domain Eukaryota; kingdom Metazoa; phylum Chordata; class Mammalia; order Artiodactyla; family Bovidae; genus Cephalophus; species Cephalophus harveyi. The sequence continues at coordinate 479,311 of SJYT01024469.1, forward strand.
CATCATTCCCAGCNGTCAGTAAGTGATGCCCAACTCTTTGGAACCCCATGGGCTCTAGCCTGCCAGACTTCCCTTCCCTGTCTCCCAGAATTTGATCAGATTCATCTCCATAGGTTTGGTGGTGTTATCTAACTATCTCATCATCTGCTGACCACTTCTCCTTTTACCTTCATCATTCCCAGCATCAGGGCATTTTCTAATGAGTCAGTTCTTTGCATCAGGGGCAAAAGGAAGAAAGAACACTGAAAGGTAACTAAGTTTTCCAAGGAGAGGTCCTGAAACTGTTTAGGATACAGATACAGAAAACACTTTTGACAAAATTCAACACCCATTTATGATGAGTGTATGGGAAAACCTGTACAAGCAGTGGAATCAGAGGGAATCTTCTTCAATTTTCCTAATGAAGGCCGCCACATATGTATAAATCCACTGCAAACATGACTCCCAATGGTAAGAAACTGAGAGCATGTCTCTTAAGGTTATGAATAAGCCAAGATGCCCACTCTCACCATTGTTATTCAGTATAATCTTGGGGCTCCAAATGACAGGAATCAGAGGAGAAGAAGAAAACAATTTTCAAACGAAATGGAAAAGAAGAGGCAAAACTGTTACAGTTTGCACATTACGTGACAGTATGCCCAGAGAATCCAAAGATGTCACCAGGAAATGACTAGAACTAATCAAGGACTTTAGGAAAGTTGCTGGATATGAAATTAACACACAGAAAACTCTTACTTTCCTATACAATATGAAAAACAAATAAAAAATAGAAGCTAAGAAGCAATCCCATTCACCATGGCAACAAGAAGGGTAAAATTTCTGGGAATAAACCTACCTAGGCTGGGAATAGACTGGTTCACAGAAAAGAATAAGGAGTGGATGAAACAAAGGTGATGCAAAGAGATGGAGAGAGAGACAATTCTCATGTATCAGGAAAATCCAATATTGTGAAAATGGCTACACTACAAATGCAGTTTACAGATTCAGTGCCAGTCCTATGAAAGTATCAATGGAATTTTTCACAGATAATAGAAAAAAAAAAGTTTACAACTTGTATGGAAATAGAGAAGACCATAAAGAACTATGTTGTCTTGAGAGAGAAAAAGAAGAGATGGAGGATTCAGACTCCCTGACTTCAGTCTTTACTACAGAGCTATAGTAATCAGTTCAGCATGGAACTGAAGCAGAAACTGTAATATGGACCAATGGAACATGATAGAAACATGGAGATAAATTCATGCCAAATGGTCTCCTAATCTATGACAAAGGAGGCAGCAATATGCAAGGAAGAAAAGATAATGTTTTTTACAAGTGATGCTGGAAAATCTTGCCAGCTAAAGGTAAAAGAATGAAATTAGGACCCTCCCTTGTGGTTGTCCAGTGGCCAAGTTGTATCTGACACCTTATGAAGCTGTGGATGGCAGCATGCCAGGTCTCCCTGTCTTCCACCACCTCCTGGTGTCTGCCCAGGTTCATATCCAGTGCCTTGGAGATGCCATCTAACCATCTGATCCTTGTCTCTAGCTTCACATTCTGCCTTCCATCTTTCCCAGCATCAGGTTCTTTTCCAGTGAGTTGTCTCTTTGCATCAGGTGGCCAAAGTATCAGAGCTTCAACTTCAGCAGCAGTCCTTCCAATGGCTATTCAGGGTTAATTTCCTTCAAGATTGACTGGTTTGGTCTCCTTGCTGTCTGAAGGACCCTCAAGAGTCTTCTCCAGCTCCACAGTTCAGAAAGCATCAGTTCTTTGGTGTTCTGCCTCCTTTATGGTCCATCTCTCACAATGATATCTGATGACTAGAAAGACCATAGCCTCGACTATATGAACATTTGTCAGCAAAGTGATAGCTTTGCTCTTTTACACACTGTCTAGGCCTCTCCTAGCTTTCCTGCCAAAGAGTTTTTGTTTTCTAATATCATGTCTGTAGTCACCATCTGCAGCACTTTGAGAGCCCAAGAAGAGAAAATCTGGCACAGCTTTCCCTTTCCCCCTTCTATTTGCCATGAAGTGATGGAATAGAATATTATGATCTGGGTTTTTTTTTACAATGAGTTTTATGCCTGTTTTTGTATTGTCCTCCTTCACCCTCATCAAGAGGTACTTTAGTTCCTCTTCGTTTTCTATCATTAGAGTGGTATTCATATGCATATCAGATGGTTGACATTTCTCCCCACAATAATGATTCCAGATATAACTCATCCAGCCTGGCATTTCCCCTGATGTGTTCTGCACTTCAGTTAATTAAGCAAGGTGACAATCAAAAGCCTTGTCATCCTTTCTCAATCTTGAACCAGTCAGTTGTTCCATACATGGTTCTAACTTTTGCTTCTTAACCTGCCTGCAGGTCTCTGACGATCCAGGTAAAAATGGTCCTGTATTCCCACCTCTTGAAGAGTTTTTCACAATGTGTTATGATCCACACAACCAAAGACTTTATAGAGTGTTTATTGAAAAAGAGGTAGAGGTTTCTCAGGAATTAATTTGCTATTTCTGTGATCCAGCAAATGGTGACAACTTGAGCTCCATTTCCTCTGATGTTACTAAGCCTACCTTGAACGTCTGGAATTTCTCAGTTCATGTAATGCCAAATCCTAGCATGAAGGATTTTAAGCACAACTTTATTAGCATGGGAGACAAGCACAATTTGTGGTGGTTTGAATGTTCTTTAGTCCTACCCTTCTTGGGAATTTGAAAAAGGATTGACCTTTTCCAGGCTTGTGGTCATTGTTATGTTTTCCCGATTTGCTGATGTCTTGAGTGCAGCACCTTGATACCATTGTCTTTTAGGATATTAAGTAGCTCTGTTGGTATTCCATCACCTCCCTTGATTTCACACTCTGGAATGGCTGGCTCTCATGGAAGGATCACACCATCGTGCTTATCTGGGTCATTTGCACCTTTTTTTCCTACACTTTGCTTATTCCAATCCATTTTAGTTCCCTGAATCCTTTACTCTTGCTCTCTTCTGCTTGATTCCATTCAACTTACCTTGATTCATGGACATGTGATTCCAGGTTCCTATACAGTGCCGTTCTTTACAACATCAGATCTTTACTTTGATCTCCAGACACATCCCTAGTGGAGCTTCCTTTCTGTTTTGGTCCAGCCACTTTATGATTGCTGGAGCCACTGTTACAGCTCAGTGAGCAGGCTGTTGTTTCTGGCATCTGAAGCAGGCACTGCAACAGAGATTTGCTGCATCGTGCCTGGGTTGACAGATTTGGTTTTGGAAGGATAAACAGGGCCATGGTTTCAGCTTTCAATTTTGCAAGTGTGAGATGACTGCTAGATTCCTAGGTGCAGAAGACATGAGGGCAGTTGAAGTCTTGAATCAGGCCAGGTCATGGCAGAACTTGTAATGCTGAGAATATAGATTTATTCATGGGATTGGGTTCAAAGCAGTAGGTCTCATAATTTAGGGGAAGTGGGGAATGAGGGATGCTGCTGGCAAGTGATTGCTGACAAGGGATGCTGCTAAATTTCTGCAGCACATAGAACAGTCCACAAGGTGGAGAATTATGCAGCCACAATGGCATAGTGGCATAATCTGGCCAGCTTCAGATGCCCTGGCCCAGAGCATAAAGAAAGTGTGAGAGGCCTGAGCCACTTGCCCATGTTGTTGTTTAGCTGCTCAGTACTGTGTGACTCTGCAACACCGTGGACTGTAGCCCCTGGGCATTTCTGTCCATGGAACTTTACAGACAAGAATACTGGAGTGGGTCACCATTTCCATCTCCTGGGGATTTTCTGACCCAAGGATCAAACCTGTGTCTCTTGCTTTAGCAGGAGGGTTCTGGGCCATCAGGAAGCAAAGTTGTGCATGTAGGCACTAGGCAACGTGAGCAGAGGAGGCTGAGAAAGGAACACGAGAAAAGCAGAGAAGAAACACTTGGGGTGTGTTATCCAGAGCCATTTGTATATACCAGGTTTTAGAGATGGACAGGAAGCCACTGGTGTGGAGTGAACAAGCCTGAAGCCACAGACTCTGGTGGTCAGAGTCTGTGATCATCTCATCAGAGTCTGTGCTCACCTCTGGGCTCATCTCGTTCTGGGATGCCATTTTCAGATGGAGGAACTGATAACTTGAGGGGGCCCCAGGGATGGTGTTACAGAGGCAGAGATGATGGAGGTGGGGTGAGTCTCTGACCCCACAGAGGCCAAGGCCTTGTTTATCACAGTCACCTTGTCTTTCAGCCCAGAAGTAACAGGATAGTTGCTTGAGCGACTCCAACTCAGGTTGACTGGTAGGAACTCCTTATTTGAACATGCAAAGACCTGTCTGGGCCCCTTGGGTGCACTCCTAGTTCTCAGCAGTGTGGTTTCTTGCTTTCTTTTTTTTTAACTTAAAAAAGTGCTTATATTTTTGTTGTAAAAGTTTTTTGGAGGTGTGGCATGACTCATGGCATGCAGAATCTTAGTTCCCTGACCAGNCCAACTCAGGTTGACTGGTAGGAACTCCTTATTTGAACATGCTAAGACCTGTCTGGGCCCCTTGGGTGCACTCCTAGTTCTCAGCAGTGTGGTTTCTTTCTTTCTTTTTTTTTTTTTAACTTAAAAAGAAGTGCTTATATTTTTGTTGTAAAAGTTTTTTGGAGGTGTGGCATGACTCATGGCATGCAGAATCTTAGTTCCCTGACCAGAGATGGAACCTGTGCCACCTGTAGTGAAAGCATGGTCTTAACCACTGTTCCTTTTATGGCTGGAGCCTTAGGTCCTCTTCTACTGGGACACCACAGGGATGAATTGGCTGTTTGTTAGTGTGTTGTGATTTTTGCAGAATCACATGATAGAAGAAAACACATTTTTATATGTAATGAATGCACACAGGAACAAGAAGTCAAAATAGGATCCCATGGTCTGTAGCCCACCAGGCTCTTTTATCCATGGAATTCTTGAGGCAAGAATACTGGAGTGGATTGCCATTCCCTTTTCCAAGTCAAACTATAGAAAGATGATTAATGAAAAGCCAGTCTATACCTGTAACCTCTGATCTCTGACCACTTGTTCCTCTTTATCACCTCCCGCCCCTGTCCCCCACCCCTGTGAAAAAAATTGACCAGTGTTGGTGTCTTTTTTTTTTTTTTTCTGTCCATCTTCTGTCCCTGTTGGCTCTCTTTAGCCTCCTTGGGGAGTTCTTTTCAACCTCAATCTGGGTGATCTGGTCCCCATTTAGCAATGTCTAGACACTTTTGAAGCAGCGAGTCCAGGGGAGGGCTGCACTGTGCGTCTCATGTGGGATCTCTGTTCCCACGGATCAAACCAGTGCTTCCTGAGTTGGAAGATGGTGTCTTAACCACTGGACCACCAGGGAAACCCCGGAACTCCTTTTCATTGTCTCAGCTGGGACGTGAGTTCTACTGCCATCTAGTGCGCGGAGGTCAGAATTGCTGTCAACATTTTTCAGTGCCAGAACTGCTCCTGGCCCTTTACCCGCACCGAGGAGAAGGCAATGGCACCCCCATTCCCGTACTCTTGCCTGGAAAATCCCATGGATGGAGGAGCCTGGTAGACTACAGTCCATGGGATCACTAAGAGTCACGCCTGACGGAGCGACTGCACTTTCACTTTTCACTTTCGTGCATTGGAGAACGAAATGGCAACCCACTCCAGTATTCTTCCCTGGAGAATCCCAGGGACAGAGAAGCCTGGTGGGCTGACGTCTATGGCATCGCACAGAGTCTGACTTGACTGAAGTGACTTACCAGCAGCAGCAGCAGCAGCGCCCAAATGTCCACATGAGACGCTCAAGAACACATATATGAGTGTATGCATTTCCTTTCCTCCTTTTCTCCCCTGCTGCTGCTAAGTCACTTCAGTCGTGTCCGACTCTGTGCAACTCCACAGATGGCAGCCCACCAGGCTCCCCCATCCCTGGGATTCTCCAGGCAAGAACACTGGAATGGGTTGCCATTTCCTTCTCCAAAGCATGAAAGTGAAAAGTGAAAGTGAAGTCGCTCAGTTGTGTCCGACCCTTAGCGATCCCATGTACTGAAGGCTACCAGGCTCCTCCGCCCATGGGATTTTCCAGGCAGGAGTACTGAAGTGGGGTGCCATTTCTCCCCTACACCAGCGCTAATGTCTTTTACTCTTTTTCTTAAACACATTAGCTTTCCATATCACCGCACACAGAGCTATCACACTATTACTTTAGTGGCTGTATTTTATTACCTTTAAAGCTGAACAGTACTTATTCATCCAGACACTTCAGTTATTAAGTAGTTCTCCATTTGTGCTGTTGGAAACAGCTTCGATGAGGACCCTTCTGCCCAGGTGGGAGTGAGTCGACAGGATGTGTTCCTAGAAGTGGAGCTGCAGGTCACAGGCTCTGTGCTGCTGCTATTGGGAGAGATATTGCCAGATTGCCCTCTCAGGGGTGGTTCCGATTTATGTTCCCTTCAGCAATGTAAGGTTCATGCCTCATTTCTCTAATGTGGGTGTGTTTCTTTCTTTCTTTCTTTCTCTTGTAATCCCTGGTTTGCATTTATAGCCTAAGTTGTCTTCCTATCAGCTGAGATGTTCAAATGTTGACAGCCTGGTTGGATTCTGCAGATATTCCAGATACAGAAGGGCAGAGGTAGAAGGAGTCTTGATAAGCTACTTTTCTGATAAGTCCTGATAAGCCCTGATAAGCTCATGTTTTTTTTCTCTGTGGAGGACAGTTGAGTCCATACATAGTTGAAAGTCTGCGACACTTAACTCCTAAAGGTCCACTCCCAGGGACCCTACATAAGTTGCTTCCCTGGCTTTTGGTGGCTTCTTATTAGGATAACCATTGCAATAGCTCATTGACACCATATTTTGTGAAAAGAAGTGCTTCCTTTTTCATTCCCCTTGATTATGAATATTCGGTTTTTAGGCTAAAATTAAGAGATTGAACTTAGTGTAGACACACACAGGGAGGCAACATGCCCTTTAAGCTTCCCAGGTGGCTTCATGGTAAGGAGTCTGTCTGCCAATGCAGGAGACGTAGGTTCAAATGCTGGGTCAAGAAGATCCCCTGGAGAAGGAAATGGCAATCCATTCCGATATTTCAGCCTGGGAAAAATCATGGACAGAGGAGTCTGGTGGGCTGCAGTCCATGAAGTTTCAAAGAATCAGGCATGACTGAGCACACTGGCTAAAACAAAAGCAAAGGCAAACAAACTAAAAAATGCAGTGTAGACACACACAGGTACACACACATTCTCATATTTGATTATTTTGGTGATGTATGAACCCCAAGGTTTCTTACAAGGTTATTTGGTGATGTTCATTTGTATGAACCCCAAGGTTTCTTACAAGGTGTTCAAGGGTTAACGCAAATCATGAGGCATTGTCTTTACTCACAGGCAACATTGGTCCAGTATAGGGGCTTACAGCCTTACTTGCCAATTGTAAACACCTGAGGAACCTTTATATGGCCAATGCTTAGGCCTTCCCTCATGCCAGTAAATTCAGTCTCTGGGGTGGAGTCAACTAGTCAGGGTTATTTTTGTAAACCTCTTGACTGCACAGGGAGCAATTTCAATGTTAAGCCAAGGTTAGCAGTCAGGGGCTGGCACATTCCAGCCTGTGGACCAAATCTGGCCCCCAACTTGTTTGTGTAAATAAAACTTTATTGGAATGCAGTCACATTCATTTCACACATTATTTTATGGCACTTTTGGAGTAGAGTCTATACTCCTGCAAAGGTTCATTTACTCTGTGGTTCTTTATGGAAAAATTGGTTGACCCCTACCTGATCTGGTCAGTTGTGTTTTTCAGTGACAGCTGTGTGAAATCTGTTAATCACATAGCAATATTGTAGAGAACAGGATGTCTTCCTGTAACATGGGCAACACCACTATCTCCTGCTACTATGCTTCATGGGAAGTATTTTTGTGAGATACTTCTTTTCCAACTTTATGCATGAAAAGGTTGCCTGTGTTTTCCCTTTGGAATGTAGTGGTTTCTCATTTCTGAGAGGAGAATTGATGAGATGGGCCTCCTGTTTTTCCCATTTTACTGTCATATTGTCAGTTCAGCTGTTGAAGTCCCATCATGCTGCTGTTTAGTTGGACCTTCCTCTTTTCTATGTTCCTCAGTCCTCCTCCTCCTTCTTCTTTTTTTTTTTTGTATTTGCTCTTTTATCCCTCTTTCATGGTGTCTTTTCACGTTGTAATATGCATCTCCAGTTAAATTGAAAGAATATTCTTCCCCATCTAAAAGAGTTGTGCATTCAGCCATTCTCCTTGCAAGCATCTTCAGTCCTAGCCCTCAGAGGGTCTCTGAAGGGCTCCAGATCAGCATGTGCACACTCCTGTTAGTATTTTTAGAGCAATTTCTTTAATGACAAAGATCCTGTCCCAGTGTGTTTTGAAAGCTCATATTTGGGCTCTCCCCGGTGGCCAACCCCAAGTGTCCTTGGGACAGGGCTCTTCCTAATTGTTCCTTGTTATGGTGATAAATGAAGTTGGAGTGATTGTGGCTTGAGTCTTCTATTCACGGTTTGGGTGAGGCTTTGGGGTGACTATCTGTGGCCCCTTAAAAGGGTAAATCTTTGGTGTGTGGTATTAGGAGCATCCCCCCTTCTTGGTTGCTGGGAACAGTGCAAGGGTCATCTTAATGGGGAGAATGAAGGCTTTGGAGGATCTCTTCAGTCCAGCACTCAGTTTGTATCTTGGTCTTTGTACCAGATTGATGGTAGGAGGTGACATTCTGGATGGGGGTAGCAAAGAGATGGGAAAAGTCAGGTATAGAGTTCATAGGCAGTGGAACTAGCTCAGAGGTGCCCATCTTTGTTCTTGATGGATCCTTGAGGGATCCCACATCCTTTCTGAACTGCTTTCAGGGATCAGTCAGAGGAACTTGGCACACCTTATCAGGCCCCAATTGCATTCGGGTCTATTGGAGGGGATGTCAGGATGAACGCCCATTCTTCCTGCCTGCAGAGTCTCTCACTGTTTTCTGGGCCTTTGCTGCTTCCACCATTTTGTCCCCTTTTTATGTTTTAGGGGCGACTAGAGGTGGCAGCAGAGGATGAGGGGAAGGAATTCAGGAAATGCATGCTCACGGATCCTTGGGATTCTGGGCCAGCTTTGTCAAACAAAGACCCAGAGCAGACATGGGGGTTGGGGTGGTGGGAGGGGCAGGCAGGGTCTTTGGACCTGAGTCATTAAGTAGAGGCCTTTGCCTGTGGCTGGTTTGAAGAGGAGTTGACATCCTACCTGAGCAAGAAGACACATGTTCTTGACCAAGACTAATTGGTCCCCATTCCTCAGACAGATACCAGAAGCCAAAGGGAGGTACAGCACACCAGCTGGAGTGTGTCCCTGTCTTTTATTTTCCCTTTCTTTAAATATTTATTTGGTTAGGCAGGGTCTGATTTATGAGACGTGGGAATTTTGACCCTCATTGGTGGCATGTGAACTCTTAGCCACGACTTGTGGAATCTAGTTCCCTGACTAGAGATCAAACCAGGGCCCCCTGCATTGGGAGTACAGAGTCTTAATGTCTGTACCACCAGGGAAATTCCTATTTTCCCTTTTTTTCTAATTTGAGCTCCAGACCAGGTTGACAAAGAATCAAGTCTCTGGGTAAATGAGCTGAGCTCCCCATCTTTTATCAGCACATTCTCTGAGAGGCTCAGCGTTGCTCTAGGTTACAAACTCATGCTGATCTGGGCCTGAAGTTCAAAGCAAAGGGGCCAAACTCAGTGTCATGTTTTTAGCTATTGTTGGCTATGGTTTTTCCTGTGGTCATGTATGGATGTGAGAGTTGGACTGTGAAGAAGGCTGAGCACTGAAGAATTGATGCTTTTGAACTGTGGTGTTGGAGAAGACTCTGGAGAGTCTCTTGGACTGCAAGGAGATTCAACCAGTCCATTCTGAAGGAGATCAACCCTGGGATTTCTTTGGAAGGAATGATGCTAAAGCTGAAACTCCAGTACTTTGGCCACCTCATGTGAAGAGTTGACTCATTGGAAAAGACTCTGATGCTGGGAGGGATTGGGGGCAGGAGGAGAAGGGGACAACCGAGGATGAGATGGCTGGATGGCATCATGGACTCGATGGATGTGAGTCTGAGTGAACTCCGAGAGATGGTAATGAACAGGGAGACCTGGCATGCTGTGATTCATGGGGTCGCAAAGAGTCGGACATGACTGAGCGACTGAACTGAACTGAACTGTTGAGGTTGAAAATAATTTAATCTTTGACTTTGGAGGATCTGCAATGATGCTGAGCTTCATAGAAACCAACCATCTGGCTAGGGTTGTGCATTTTCTATATTGAAAGCAACCCAGGCGATAGTTGAGTAGAAACCTGCCAAATGTTCTCTCAGCCTCTTATGACTAAGTCAGCCCACGCTGTCAAGCAGATAATATTGTTGGGATAAATGAAAGAGATATTTAAGGTTTTTTTCCTCTTGGGCTGAAGAACGTGTTTTCTAGAAGAAGCCAAGTGATGAGTGTTATTCGCTATTTCCCTCCAGTACTTGATCTCACAAGAGTGTGGTGGTCTTGTGTTTTCAAGATCGTATCAAGGCTGAGATGGACCTGATGGAGGTGAGTGAGTCCGTCTAGCAGCAGTCTGCTCCTTTCCCTCATCTCTCTCAGAAGAGGCAGATTCACAACAGATTCCTGCTAAATCTTGACAAGACAATAGACAGTTGCAAAGTACAGTGAGGTGTGTGTGTTGGGTTCTTGCTTGCAGCTGGTCTAGATCCTCATTTTGTTATTGTTATTAAGGATTTACAGAGGACTTCCTATGCCCCTTGCACTGTGTGTACATTGTCCTGGAAGGTTGATACTATTATCACACCCATTGTCCAGGGGAAGGAACAGAGGCTCATGGAGGTAGTTCACTCAATCAGGGCCACACAACTAATAGAAGCAGAGGAGGAGAATCTGAATCCACCTCCTTTGGACTCCAGTATCCAAGCATGTGTGTCCACACTTCTCATTCTGTTGGCCAACCTTTAGTTACCAATTGCACAAGCCCTGAGATCCAGAAATTAAACCCAATTTGGTTTTTAGATTTTTCAATTTGAGTCCTGGAGGAGGTGGATATCGTTCACTCCTGATCCTGCTGGGCTATTTGTGGTTCTTACCCTTCTACAATTTTCTCTTCTGTGATCCCACTCAGGGTAACGATTGCTCTAGAATGAAGACAATACAGAATTTATGGGGATTTCCTCTTTTTAAAATTGTACGGTTTCAGATTATTTACCTACAGATGGATGACACTTACTAGCAGGAGCAGAATCTTAAGTGGGTTAAATGAAATTATTGTTAGAAAATAGACTTTTTCCCATTTTTTAGTTGTGTATGTAGGAAACTCTTGCTGTTTTATCATTTTTCCTTTTTTTTTAGACATTGAATGGGTGACTTTCCTCTGAACTCAATTACAAATAGAAAAAAGTTGGACATGTTGAGGTTCATGGGGTCTCAAGGAGTTGGACATGACTGAGCAACTGAAAGGAACTGAATTGAACTGAAAATGGATCAGTTTTAACAACAGCTGTGTAGCATTCACTTCCATACCTCCCATTCTTATGGAGCCAAGGTTGAGCTTTGGATAGATCTGAAATTCATGTGGTTTGGTCCCATGTCATCTTTGAACGTCAGTAACTGACACTTTCCCAGCAAGTTCCCTTTGTTACCTGTAGTCAGCTGCAACTTAAGTCTACTGCTAACCCCACCAGGCCAGTGTGATGCGATGTATTTTTTTTTTCTTTTTATTCCAGCAGTGAGCATGGGAATATTAGTGGGGTTTGGCCCTGCTCTTTATTCTGTGACTACAACACATGCTTTTTTTTTCCCCAGGTTTATTTGTTTGTTTGCTTAGGCATGCATGAAATCTCAGCAGATGTTTATATGGCTGTCTAGCATAGCCATTCAAGGGATTCTGAGAAGTCACATAGTAGCTGAAATGACTCTATCAGTGATGAGCAGAGGTCCAAGAAAGAGCCAGAAGATGCTGAAGACAAATAGGGGGCTCAGATGGACAAAAAGCCACGTGCTGTCAAAAAAATAGCCCAAATTGTCAAACCCAATGGAGATGGAAGAGGAGCTGAAAGCATGTCACCAGCCAGTGAGAAAGTGGACCCAAGATCAGTCTAGGAGAAGATGAGCCCCCAGCTTGAGACAGACTTTTCAGACAAAGCAAAACCCTTGTCTCATCCCTCAAAGGATAAGCTTATCAGAAAAGGTGAGATGGAATCCCTAACAATGCATTTGGGCCAAGACTCCAATTCAAAGAGTGGACTTGACATATTTTAGGAAAAGGCCATTCTGTTAGGAGCGTAAAAAATCTAGGAAGGAAGCCAAAGAATCATCTCCCAAGGAGGAGTGTGAGTGACTGTACAAGTTTCTGGTTCCTTGATTTGGTCTGAGAATGTCACCTTGCCATTTGTAGTATCACATGTCATGTCACCCTCTGACATCAGAAAGTGTGCCACAACAAAGCTTGGATTAATTCCTGGTCACTTAGCTAGTTACTGAGCAGGACAAGAACTTAAGCTGGGTCTGCCCAACTTTTACCTTCTTGATACCCAATGTGGTTGATTTTGAGCACAAGAAAAGAAGTCTGTTAGCAGGAAATAGTTGCTTCTAACAGTCAAGTCATTTTGAATCTAAGCAGTTTCTTTTTCCAATATGTTCACTTACATGCCTAAAGTGTTTGTCAATGTTAGGACATTGGACAGGGCTGAAACTGATAAAAGTGTTCATATCAAAGACCTTGATGAATTTATTCACCCTTACCTCCACTCACATCACCCAGGCATCTCAAAATACATTTTCTTATTAGAATATAAGACCTCTCGGGTCGGGGGACCAGACTGCTGAGTTATTCTTTAGGCCTCTAGAAATCCAAGGGGCATTGTATGATGTGCACCTGGGCCCATGTCCTGCCACAATTGCATTTAACTGACATGGGCCTAAGGTTTCTCAACCTTGGTGTTATTAACTTTTTATGCAGGATAACTCTTTGTCCTGGGTATTGAAGAATGGTTGGCAGTATCCCTGGCCTTTTCCAATTGGATGTCAGTAGCATCTACCCAGTGGTGGCCTGCAAAATTCTCTTGACAAAGCAAAATCTCCCCTAGTTGTGAACTGCTACCTGAGTCTTAGCAGTTCCCCCTTTGCTGCTGTTAGGGACTGAACCAGCAGTGGCTGCTCTCAAACCTGCCACATGCTAGGCATGTTGGTAGAACCCCCAGTGAAACATAGGAATGATTTAAAGGATGTTTGGTCCATTGGTGAAGCAGGCAGAGAATTTCTCAGCTGATTTGGCAAGTGGGTGATGGTATGCCCAAGAAAGATAAGAATTAAGGGCCTAGGAGAGACATGGCTTAAGGAAAAATTGGAGATTGTAGCCATAAAGCCTCTTGTACTTTGTGAGTTACATGCAGGGATAGTCAGGTTTAATTATATGGCTCAGTGGTAAAGAATACACATGGCAATGCAGGAGACACGAATTTGATCCTTGGATCAGGAAGATCTGGAGAAGGAAATGGCAACCTACTTCAGTGGTGTTGCCTGTAGAATTCCATGGACAGAGGAGTCTGGTGGGCTATATAGTCCATGGGGTCACCAAAGAGTTGGACACGACTTAGTGACTAAACAGACAACACACAGCTTCTGACAGGAGCTATCTTCTGTTTTGTGTCCCTTCTGGTTTTCCTAGTCTGGCTGCTTAAAGCAGGAGGGGGAATGGGTTTGGGGCATTTTTCCTCCGTGTTTTTATCATTGTGAACTGTTCTGGAACCTCGTTCCTGCAGTTCATTGAAAGAGGTTGGGATATCTCTTAGTGACACGTGGCAGGAAGAGAGAAGCAGTTGAGTCAGTTAGGAAGGATGGATCACCACCCCATCTCTTAACATTATGAATGGCATCTGAAACATCCAATTCTGTGTGGATTGGTGTTTGAAGGACCACTTCTGATGCTATAGAAAGCAACATGGGTAGCATTTATTCCATGTTTGTGGAATTGTTGGTCCCAAAGGCAATGGCAACCCACTCCAATACTTTTGCCTGGAAAATCCCATGGACAGAGGAGCTTGGTAGGCTGCTGTTCTGGTTTCACTAGGAGTTGGACATGACTGAGCAACTTCACTTTCATGCATTGGAGAAGGAAATGGCAACCCACTCCAGTAGTTTTGCTTGGAGAATCCCAGGGATGGAGGAGCCTGTTGGCTGCTGTCTATGGTGTTGCACAGAGTCGGACACGACTGAAGCAACTTAGCAGCAACAGCACCACCAGCAGCAGCAGATGTCAGTGTTCCTATGAATGATACATTTATATTATTCCTCTCTTTCTGGAATAGATCTATTGTTTGGTGGTTGTTTTCATCACTTCCAGAAAGGATTTGTGATATACTGATAAAATGGAAATCAAGACAGTGAGAAAGATGAAAATAGAATAGTGAGAGATCTTGGGGGAACATCTGTATACAGAAATAACTATTTCAGCCTTCAGAATTAGCAACATTAGGCTTCCACTTTGGCTCTGAGCTTCCTGGCAGTCGAAGTGAAAAGGGAAAAACATATGAGTGCATTAAAAGAGCTCGTGTCTCCCCACTTAATAGAAAAGTCCTCCAGTTGATAAAATGAAACTGTGCTTTTCCTCTCACTGGTGTCTGAAGGAAGTTTCTCCAGGATCCTCTGAGTGTGTGAAGCTTTTAAGCAAAGGATGACTCTGAAACAATAATTCAGTTAGAGGAACTTTGCACAGGTTGAAATCCAGAGCCACCTGAGGAAGATTTTTGTCTTGTAGAATCGACTACATCAGAATGCAGTTGAGCATCCTTTCAAAGGTGTGCTTTCACTCATGACTTTATTAAATGAATGGTGTTTTGGAGAGTGCATGGTGACCTCCATCTGATCTTTAGTTAGGAGCTCAGCTTATACAAATTATCTGAATCCTCAAATACAAAAAGGACTTTTCTATCTGGAGATCCCAGAGAAGAGGCTAAGGGAGCTCACCTCAGGACTGTGACTACACTTAACATGTGTCACATCAGTCACTTTCAGCTTTCTCTTGAAAACTCTTTCATTAATATACAAGACAGTGACCTAAGTCTGATATAAGTAGGCTAGTTGGGTGGGGTTGCTTCTAGAGTGTTGATTTAAGAAATTCATATCTTTATGAGACGACAGATGATTCAGTTCTGTTCAGTTCAGTCACTCAGTTGTGTCCAACTCTCTGCAACCTCATGAACCACAGCACCCTGTCCATCACCAACTCCTGGAGTTCACTCCAACTCATGTCCATTGAGTCGGTAATGCTATCCAGCCATCTCATCCTCTGTCATTCCCTTCTCCTCCTGTCCCCAATCCCTGTAGCATCAAAGTCTTTTCCAGTGGGTCAACTCTTTGCATGAGTGGGCAAAGTATTGGAGTTTCAGCTTTAGCATCAGTCCTTCCAATTAACACCCAGGACCAATAACCTTTAGAATGGACTGTTTGTATCTTCTTGCAGTCCAAGGGACTTTCAAGAGTCTTCTCCAATACCACAGTTCAAAAGCATCAATTCTTCAGCGCTTAGCTTTCTTCACAGTCCAACTCTTACATCCATACATGACCACTGGAAAAACCATAGCCTTGACTAGATAGACCTTTGTTGGTAAAGCAATGTCTCTGCTTTTTAATATACTATCTAGGTTGGTCATAACTTTCCTTCCAAGGAGTAAGTGTCTTTTAATTTCATGGCTGCAAACACCATCTGCAATGATTTTTAGCCCCCCAAAATAAAATCTGAGGCTATTTCCACTGCTTCTCCATCTGGTGAGTATGTACTCACAAAGTTTTAGGACAGATGGAATTTTCCATGCATTTCCTCCCCTGCCCTGCACCCCCCCACACCTCCAGTAAACCATCAGTATCCTTTAAAAATTAAAATGTTTTAGTGTCTAAATTAAAACCCCCAAGAGTCCTCATCGACTCGATGGACATGAATCTGGATGAACTCGGGGAGTTGGTGATGGACAGGGAGACCTGGTGTGCTGCAATTCATGGGTCGCAAAGTGTTGGAGATGAATGAGTGACTGAACTGAACTGAACTGAAGAGTGTGTCAAGCCTAGAATGTTTTCCGATTCCATACTTCTGTTTTTATTCTTGTATGTTTCTGTGTTTTAATTTGGAAAAGAGCTCCAGTGGGAGTCTATCAGAGCAGTAACCAAGCTACAAAGGCAGCTGTTTGCTTTCACAAGATGAGAGAGAAAAAAGACCTCTTTGTGGTTGCCATTTGCCCAAGGAGGTATTGGGCTAGCTAATCAACTAGGACAGTATATTTCTTAATCACATGGCAGAAAAGAGAAGTACTAAAGTTGCTTTTGCAGGCAAGACTTCTTGCCTGTGGGATCTCTGCCTTTTAGAAGAGCCATGGTCAAAGCCATTTCTGCCCCTGCAAGGGGAAGGGGCAGTGGCTGTGACCAATATCTGAAAGGTTGTCCTAGTCAAAGATGGGGGCTCCTCACTCTAGGTAGAGATCTCCTCCCAACCACATCTTGTGTTCTTGCCCAGGATTTTGGATGAATTCTTCCCCAGAGGAACAAGTGGGTCAGTCTGTTGTGTAACCACCAAGACACCCCCAACTCTAGGCAGAAAAGGCAGCCTGTCAGCATACTTTCCCATTCACACTCCTTGGTTTTCCCAGACCCACAGTTAACTGAAAATTTCCCCTAGAAAAATCAACAACTCCTGCCTTTTCTGGGTGGTAAAAATTTTAAAATGACAGGCATGGAGTCATGCAGCAGAAACATTCTGGGCCCCTAAAAAATGTGTTGTCATCAAGGGCTTCCTTGGTGGCTCAGATAGTAAAGAATCTGCGTACAAGCCTGGAGGCCCAGATTTCTTTCCCTGGGTCTGGAAGATACCCTGAAGAAGGAAATGGCAACCCACTCAGCATTCTTGCCTGGAAAATCCCATGGACAGAGGAGCCTGGCGGGCTACAGTCCATGAGGTTGCCAAAAAGTTGGACATGACTGAGTGACTTCACTTTCAGTCCTTATTAAAAATATGTGATGATTTGTCCAGGCACATCATCTGAGATCAAGGATGCTGACTTGCACCTGTGTTTTCTCTGTGAACCCGAGGGGACTGTCTCTGGGGGAACATGTTCATCTCCCATCCTGAAGTCATAGCTGATCCCCTTCCCCTCACAGATGAATACTCCTCTCCTCTGCTCAGTGTTTCTGGCTCTAACCTGCCTTTCAGCCAGCCCTTCTCACTGCCTGTCCTCACTAACCAAAATTATGCCTATTCCAAGGCATGTCTTGGCTAAAAACTGTTCTCCAAATATTCCCTGAGCCTGTTCAAATCCTGCCCTCCACACTCATAGCCCGTTAATCCCAGTTGATACAGTCCAAAAGACAGTGTTTTCCAAACTCTAGTCACTCATATTCATTCCAAAAACCTGCTCATACAATTACTGCCTTAATATATTTTTTATCTGAAGCACCAGCTCTTTAAAAAAAATATTGATTTCAATTTTGGACTTAAACTTGCCTGCCAGACAGTAGGTAAAACAGTATTTTGTGCTCTGCATAAAAGATGTAATATGGATAACTGCAGTCAAAACAAAAGCAAGACATCTAAATTCTCCATAAATACCATTGTGCTGGGGATGGTTCTGTCCTTGGTGTAGAGTTTCCTTGAGCATTAGGTGCAAGGTGCCAGGACCTTGCTGAGACTATTCTGGAAGGAAATAGAAGAGATGAAAGACAATATTCTTTCTGGCTGATTCAATGTTGTTCAGTGCTTTGGCCATTGGGAATCTGTCTCACCCTGTAGGTTTCCTGGCCAAGGAAAGGGTTCCTGTTATTGTCCAGATGGAGTTTGGCTAGGTCTTTCTCAAAGTGCTTACTGAAGTTTAACTTTGTAAAACAAGGCACTTGCAATGATTCTGTTCATCCACTGGGTCATCAATTAGCAGGTGTGCAACTCTAGGTCAGGGGCTGGGTCATGTTGACCTCAGTCCCCAAGAAGCCTTAGCAAGCATCCCAAATATGAGCAAGCATGTAACCCAAAGAGGCTGAGATTTTAAGCTAAAACATGTTGCAGGAGAGGCCTAATCATATAAAAGTGAAGATGTGCTCATTCACAGAGAGGTCCTTGATATGGTAGCCTGGACTGGTCACCTAGAACTCACTGACCTGGAGACCCTTCAGGTCAGCCTGAGTCCCATCTACTTTCTGTTTTGTTTTTTCATGTGTTGACTTCAGTCGTAGGTAAAGCTCCACCATCCACAACAGTGGGCAGTCAGTTTCTCTTCCAAAATGCCGGTTCTCACCCACTCATCCTCCCAAACTCCCACGGCTGGGGTCACGGCCACCAGCACCACCACCTGCCAGGTCATGGCCCAGCCACTGCCACTACCACCAGCACCACGGGAAACGCAATAAAAGAGCAGAGGCCACTTTTACCAAAGGAGACTGTCCAAGCCCTCCAGCAGGTTGTGTGGAACTCATCAAGTAAGTTTCAACTGCCCTCCAAAGAGTGGCACATGCAGAAGATGCAGCACCACCAGCAGCAGCAGCAACNCCAGCAACACCACCTGCACGGTCATGGCCCAGCCACTGCCACTACCACCAGCACCACGAGAAACACAGTGAAAAAGCAGAGGCCGCTTTTACCAAAGGAGACTGTCCAAGCCCTCCAGCAGGTTGTGTGGAACTCATCAAGTAAGTTTCAAACGCCCTCCGAAGAGTGGCACATGCAGAAGATGCAGCACCACCAGCAGCAGCAGCAACAAAGACAGCAGCAGCCTCAGTCTTCCCAGGGGATGAGATATCAGAGCAGACAGGCTGTGAAAGTGACCGAGCCTCCCAGCTCTGTTCTCCATGGCACCTGGTCCATTTTTACCACATGGACAGGAGAAAAATAGTCCTGTTTTCTTTGTTTAGTTCCCCTTGCTTGCCTGTTCACTTAATCCTGTAGGCCTGACACACTCCATTTGGCATTATTTTTAAAAATTATTTTGAAGCTTGCTTTTGTACTTTTTTTCTTTTTTCTTTTTTTAATTTTTTTTTAAATTTTATTTTTACTTTGCTTTACAATACCATATTGGTTTTGCCATACATTGACATGAATCCATCACAGGTGTATAAGAGCTCCCAATCCTGAATCCCCCTCATACCTCCCACACCATATACTCTCTCTGGATCATCCCGTGCACCAGCCCCAATCATCCTGTATCCTGTATTGAACATAGGCTGGCGCTTCGTTACTTACATGATGGTATACGTGTTTCAATGCCATTCTCCCAAATCATCCCACCCTCTCCCTCTCCCTCAGAGTCCAAAAGTCCATTCTATACATCTGTGTCTCTTTTGCTGTTTCTCATACAAGGCCATCATTACCATCTTTCTAAATTCCATATATATATGTCAGTATACTGTATTGGTGTTTTTTCTTTCTGGCTTACTTCACTCCGTATAATCGGCTCCAGTTTCATCCATCTCATTAGAACTGATTCAAATGAATTCTTTTTCATGGCTAAGTAATACTCCATTGTGTATACATACACATCTTCTTAGAACGGGGTGAAATGGATGCCTAGACACATAAAAATCTGTTGTCTTTATTGACTTTCTATTTCATTCTCCACCCTTTCTCAGAGGTATTGTTAACCACAAGATGTTTTTCTAATTCATGTATGCATATACATTTGTCTATGTATGTGTATATATATATATATATATATATATATATATATGACTTCATAAATGTATTACTTTTTGTTTTCTGTTTGAAAATATAAAAATGGTACTATCCTTGCCTTTTTCTCCCCTCCCTCCACCCATCAGCATATTTTGCAGATCAATCCATGTCAGTGCATATAGCTTTTTTTTTTTTTTTTTTGGACTGGTGTGGAATATTCTAGTTTATTTAATAAAGTTTTAACCTACAGAGAGACATTTATGTTGCTTCCAGTTTTTACTTGGAGAAGGCATTGCCACCCCACTCCTTACTCTTGCATGGAAAGTCCCATGGATGGAGGAGCCTGATACACTCCAGTCCATGGGATCCCTAAGAGTCAGACACGACTGAGCAACTTCACTTTCACTTTTCACTTTCATGCATTGGAGAAGAAAATGGCAATCCACTCCAGCATTCCTGCCTGGAGAATCCAAGGGATGGGGTGCCTGGAGGGCTGCCGTCTATGGGGTCGCACAGAGTTGGGCATGACTGGAGTGACTTAGAGCAGCAGTTTTTACCTGTTGTAAGCAGTGTTACAAAGAATACCTTTGTATAAGTTTCTTTGTGCATATCCATGAATCCCTGGACATTATTTTTGAAAGAGTACAGTATGAGAAGTGGATGGTAAAGAGTACCTTAATAACTAGGGGTTAGCACCCCCCCCCCCAATGCAAGAAAAGCCAGCATCAGGAACCATTGCCAAAGTGCAGAATGACAGTTCCCAGCTGGAGTCTCTTTCTGGGCTGACAAAAGCTGAACAAAGTGCTGATCAGATGGGACTAGTTTGTCTGGCTCTCATGAGGACTGATACTGGTCTTGTTTCATGGGGAAACCTGCATTGAGATCCTTCATTACTGGGCTCTTGGATTGAAACTCTCACGTACTGAGTGCACTATACTGAAGAGAACTGGTAAGAGTTGCAGCAGGTTGTGAAATGAAAGAGTAGCAAGATATTGAACTAGCCCCCAGTGAAATTCTTCAAAGATTGGGGTACACTGGCACACCCCAAGAAGACTGAAGGATTGGACACAGAGTATGGGAGTACAGCCAGATTGATCCTGCTGTCTGAAGTGTTGCTAGGGCAGAACCAGGTCTGGAATCTTTCAGGTTGAGATGGGCAGTTCCAGGCTCATGAATTCATAGTTCTTAACTATATTGAGCATTCCAGGGGAACTTGGGAACTGGTAAGAAGTAGTTCATTGATGGTATGGTTCCTAATTCCCAGATTGTCCTGTTAAAAATAAACAAAACTGGTCACTAGTTGAAGTAGTTAGGATAGATTTTAACATGCTATTTACTATTGCAGTAGAGCAAAAGGTCCAGATGTAACTCCAGTGTTTACACAGGAGACTGGGGTTTTAAAGGGAAAAATTGGGAATAGGGAAGGGAAATAATGGGAACTCTATAGAGTCAGAAGATGACAATTTTATTCAAAGTGGGAAGGGTGGGTTGATCCATCTCAAATGTCTGGGTTTGCTAACTGTTACCTCTTAAAGGTAAGCTTCTGCCCTCCCATAGAGACTGAGCAATGAGCACTATCTGTAGGTGTTAACTGGAGCAAATAGGCAATTCTATTGGCAGCCTTCAATTTTCTTAGGTTGAGGGTCTTTAAATAGTTGGGGGTCATCCTAGGATGCAGCCTTGAGCTGTTGGAAACTGTATTAGTCCTTAAGACCTAGGTGGAGGCTTTGTGGGAAAAGGGCTCCGTGGAGCTTTGCTTAAGTTTGACCAATGGGAGAATCATTGTCTCTTGAACGCAGAGAAACATGAAGAATGTGGATTGGGCCCTGCTTCCACCACAGCTTTGAGCTGGGACAGCCTTGTCCAGGCAGGGGGGTGACCATGAACCTTCGCTTTCCCAGCTATCCAGCAGAAAGAGATCACACAGAACCCATCCACTTCCACCATCACCCTGGTGACCAGCATCTAGTCATCGCCCCTGGTCACTAGCTCAGGGTCCACGAGCACCCTTGCATCTTCGGTCAGCCCTGCCCATTGCCACCACTTCAGCTGATGTTGCTGCATATCAGTGGTGGAATAGAGAAGGACCAGCCTTGGGTATTTCCAGGAATTAAAGGGCACCAGGAAGTGGGCAACTCCCACTCATCTGTCCTTGTTAGAGATGTGGTAGGCAGTCTTGCCTGCTCTGTGTTCACTTGTGGGCACACTCTCCATTTAGGTTCTGTCTTCTGTCTTTAAAATTCATTTTATTGAAGTATAGGTGATGTACAATGTTGTATTAATTTCTACTGTATAAGAAAATGATTCAGTTATATACATGTATACTTTTCCATATTCCTTTCCATTATGGTTTATCACAGGATATTGATTCTAGTGCCCTGTGCTATACAGGAGGACCTTGTTTAGTCTATGTATAGTAGTTTGCATCTGCTAATCCCAGATTCCCAATGTGTCCCATCCAAAACCCCAGCCTTCCTCTCATCTTCTCTCTTAATTTGCCAAGAGCTTTATGCTCACTGTTGAATGTGAGCAGGTAAAGCTTGCAGATCATTTTGTTGTCAGATGAGAGTGCTCTGGAGTGAGGTGCAGGTTAATGTCTGTAGAACCCAGAAAGTGAAAATCACCACCAGAATTGCAGTTGTCTGGGGAGTCCCTTCTGCTCCCAGCTGGGGCCTAGAACAGTAATTGCTAAATAGTTGTAGAATGAAAGCAGTTTGCTGCTTAACTTCTCATTGGGCTTTTTATCAGTAACTTTTTTTTTGGTTTTACTGTGTACAATTTTTAAAGTCTCTATTGAATTTGTTGTAATATTGCTTCATTTTCCTTCTTTTAAAACATTTTGTTTTTTTTGACTACAAGGCATGTGGAATCTTGTATCCCTGATTAGGGAATCAAAGCCATACCTCCCACATTGGAAGACAAGGTCTCAACCACTGGACTTCCAGGGACACCCTCACAACTATTTTAAAGATGAGCACACTGAGATCTGGCCAGGTCACACAGCTAGTCCAGGGTCACATAGTCCATGAATGTCTAATTGGCATTTGAATGGTAGCAGCCAGGATCTAGAATACCCGCTTGACCTGGCTTTGATCTAAATTGAATTCATACCAAGCCTAGTGTCCACAAACTGATTGTTCTTAAATGTGGCTTTTTAAAGGAACCCCACTGAAGAGTCAGTGTGGCTAAAAAGATAAAATCCAAGTATTGGGGTTATGTCTCTTATTTAGCATATCTGTCCCCACATTTTGAATAAGAGAAAAATTTTTATCACATCTCTGAGTTTCAGAACAGGAAGCGTTCAACTATTAGGTGTGTTCACATCCACAAGATTTTTGACTTACCTGTTCACCACCTTGAACTAGGATTGACTTCATATTTTTATTTATCATACTTCATACCTCAAACATGAAAATCACTTTATGTATAAAATAAAAAATTCAATATTTCTTATAGGAAAATTGATGCCAAGTCTTTCTATTGTTAAATAGACAGTATTCTGTACTTCATGAAGGAAAGTCAGCACACAGATTTTCAAATCAGAAATATGAAAAAGTCCATATTTCACATTACCTTGTTTATTCCCAATTCAATGTGAAATACAAGAATTTCATAT
Organism: Cephalophus harveyi; assembly: GCA_006410635.1. NCBI lineage: Eukaryota > Metazoa > Chordata > Mammalia > Artiodactyla > Bovidae > Cephalophus > Cephalophus harveyi. The sequence goes on from SJYT01024469.1 coordinate 502,549, forward strand.
TTCATGAGAAAAAGCTCTGTACCTAGAGTTTCAAATCTCAAAGTAGAGAAATACATATTTCATGCAGGAAAATCAGTGCCCAGATTTTCCTAAATATAATATAAAAAGTTTACCAGCTCATGGATTAAGTCTCCACCAAGATTTTCTTATGTGAAATATAAGGAAATACATACTCAACAGAAGAAAATCAGTGTCCAAAATTACATGCATGAAATCATCAAAATTCCATATTTTGTATACTAAAATCAGTGGTCTTATGTTCATAAAAGTGAAATATACAAAATTCCAGATTTCGTGTGGAAAAGTCAGCACCCAGGTTTTCATATGTGAAATATGTAGAATTCTAAATTTCATACACGAAAATATGTGCCTTCAATTTCTTATAAAATATAGAAAATTCCATTTTCGTTTGGAAAGTTTGTGGTGAGATTTTCACAGGTGAAATATATAGAAGTCCATATTTCATTCAAGAAAACTTCATGTATGTATTCATATGTCAAATACTGTGTTACATGCTTCATGGAGAACACTTTTGCCTACAGGTCAAAATGTGACACAAACATGGAACTCTGTGTAGAGAGAGATTGAGAGATGAACTCTTCACTCCAGGACAGGTTAGAGATAAAGTCACCCCTGATCCTGAAACATTGGCAGGAAATATTATGCATTGGGGGACACTGTCCTGAACGTCTCTTGTCTTTAAATTGTTTGCAATGCCTTACTCAAACTTCTGAATGTGGAAAAATGCCATACAGTCCCTAGAATGAGCCCAGCTAAGGTCCCAAAAACTATGCCCCAGTATGTCATCTCACAGACACTGCAAAGTTATTACATCGTAGTTTCCACATTGTTTTACTTTGAACTAGCACCGAGAAAGACAGGTACCAGCCTGATGGAGCCCCAAGGGTTCTTTGAAGTTTACAGATTAAGAAAGTAAGAAGACATGTTTCCAGTGTCTCCTGGGCTGCTTGTTCAGAGAGCACCCAGAGAAGGTCAAGCGTTGCCTTCTAGAGATGTAGATGCTTTTCTGTAGAAGGGGCAAAGCTAGGGTGTAGATATTCAAATGCAAAAGTGGGCCCTGAGCAGGAGATCTTATTCAGGGCACCTTGAAGGGGACATCCATAAACCCGTGAACTTTGACGTTCAACATTTACCCTTTGTCCTCAAAAGAGATGCTGCTTCAGGGGAAAAGTTGTGGAGTGAGAACTTCATACAGTACAGAACTTCATGTGGGACATCACCCTCAGACATCACTCCCCATTGGAGTCATTATATCTGGGATGAGAGGACAACACTGGGGGGACAGACTTTGAACTCTCCCTACTCCACTGTGCCAGTCTGTCCTTTGCCCAATCCAGAGTGAATGTGATTCCAGAAAGCAGTAATCTACTTAGGAAGGACCACCCTAAGTGCTGAACAGTCCCTCAGTGAACTGCATATGCTCCAAGTGTTCCCATTGGCCCTTGGCCCACAGAGTAGTGACAAAGCCCTAGATGAAAGATAGGTCTCTTGTGGTTGAAAGTCTGTGCTGAGCCATGATGTCACCATGGTTTGTCAGAAAAATGTTATTTCTACACCTTGGCCTGATAAGGGCCTTGGGCAAAGAGTTTAAACCTTCCTGGAAAAAGGGATATTAACCACCTAGCCATAGCAGCAGTTGTGGTAGTTGCATGGGACACAGAGCACATGGCTGAGTAGGTTGGCCCTAACATCCTCATCCCCCTCATTTCTGCCCCTGTACACTTTGTACCTAAACTGAGTTTCTGGAAAAAATAACAGAGTTCACATACGCTCAAACATCTATGATGGGACCTGTTTCTCTTTGTTTTTCTGTTTCCTGGAAATTTATGTTTTCCCCTGGTCACTTTTGCCAGAAACTAATATCCTCATTGCCTTCCTACCCCTCACTTTCTCCTTAGGCCACAGCCCTCCTCCATATACCTTATACCTGATCCCCTAAGATGTTACCTGGAACCCTATCTCTGGGAAGTGGACTCTCAGCAAAGCTGACCATGCATTCATATACACACTCATACATATGGCCTTATAGGTTCATAGTTAGTTGAATGTTAAGGCTTTTTCCTTGTTCTGTACTTTTAAAATGTCTGATTATATGCAACAGATAAGATAACTGGGCCACCACATTCCAACAATATTACATTCCACTGTTTCGATCTCTGGCCCTTGTTCACCAGACCCTCTCCATGAACATCCATATTTCCCTTGTAAACTGCTAGATCCACAGTTAATGGGCCCCTCATCTTTCTCCTTTCTCCCCTACCCCCACCCCACAGGAAGAACTGCATCCTCTGACACAAACCCAACATATGACTTAACCCCCTCTACAAATCTCCATGGACTGGTAATTCCCACACAGTGAACAGAGAATCCAATATGCAGCTGAAGTGTTTGCCCTGAGGACATGCCCAAACAATATGCAGACACATGCAGTTGATGCTTTTTATTTACCCTTCACAATTATTTCAGGTTTACTGGTGTCTCTCTCTTGATCTATTTCAGCACCAGACCACTCTTCATTACTTTCCCATCTAAGAGAACTATGCTGGCCATTGATCTTCACGTGAAGCAGCTTCTTAGGATTTCTATTTTAGGTAAAGGGGGACACTCCATAACAAGTTTCTCAAACGGGGTGGGGGGGGCGGTCCTTCAAAACAAACAGACACAGATATGTAAATCTACCCTCTATGAAAACACTAAAGATACCTTTAATCTTTCAAGTCAGTTCTCAGGAAAGAGAGTCTGTGAACTTTCACATTTCCTCTAAGCACATAGTAAAAAAACACATACCCCTGCCTTCAGGGTGAAACTACTTACATTATCTAGGACATGGAAGCAACTTATATGTCCATCAGCAGATGAATGGATAAGGAAGTTGGGATACAGATACACAGCAGTATGTTACTCAGATCTATAAAGGAACACATTGAAGTCAGTTCTAATGAGATGGAATGAACGTAGAGCCTACTACACTGAGTGAAGTAAGTCTCAAAGAGAAAACAAACACTGTATTTTAACAAAGATATATGGAGTTGAGGATCATGTAGGTGGTAGTGAACATCCAACAGCTTTTCTCCCTGAAGCAGCATCTCTTTTGAGGGCAAAGGGTAAATATTAAATGTCAAAGTTCACGGGTTTATGGATGTCCCCTTCAAGGTGCCCTGAATGAGATCTGCTCAGGGCCAGCTTTTGCATTTGAATATCTACACCCCAGCTTTGCCTCTTGTACAGAAAAGCATCTACAGCTCTAGAAGGCAATGGTCTTCTCTGGCCGCTTTCTGAACAAGCAGCCCAGGAGACACTGGAAACATGTCTTCTTCCTCTCTTAATCTGTAAACTTCAAAGAACCCTTGGAGCTCCATCAGGCTGGTACCGGTCTTTCTCAGTGCTAGTTCAAAACAAAAACAAAGCAGAAACTATGGTGTAATATCTCTGCAGCAGGTATGAGATTGCATGCTGGGCATGGTTTTTGGGACCTTAGACTGAGCTCATTCTAGGGACTGCAAGGCATTTATCCACATTCAAAAGATTGAGTAAGGCATTGCAAAGAATTTAAAGACAAGAAAAGTTTGGGACAGGGTCCTCCAATGCCTAACATTTCCTTCCAGTGTTTCAGGACCAGGGGTGGCTTTAGCTCTAACCTGTCCTGGAGTGCAGAGTGCAGAGATAGTCATGAATCGGTTAGTAAACCTGAACTGTGGATGGTTGACTGGATGGTCATTCTCTGGAAAATTGCCATGACTTGTGCCCCAGTCTCTTTAGGGCTTTCACTTGAGCCCTAAAGTCTAGGTGCTATTAGATTTCAGTGCACACTTGGATGTGTTGTGTAAGGTGTTCTTCCACCGAATATCAATGCCTGTGAGATTTGGCGGATTACTGATGAATTCATGCACATTCTGGCTCAATCACACTGAGCTGCATTTGCTTCCTGTGTCCTGGGTGCACTCATGTTTTCCTATGTTTAGAATGAAACTTGGGTGTCTCCATCGTGTTTGCCCATGAATGAGAGTTGATGTTTCTTCCTGTGGGTCTGCCTATGCCTTCTGTCCTCTTTCCTGATCCACCCATGCTTGTGCCATTATGTACAGCTTGTTGCCACAGCTCTCTGAGTTCTTGCACGTCCCTATTCAACATGCAGGCAGCGTGTTTCTCGCATTCAATCATTGTTTTTTTTTTTTCTTTTAAGTTTTTGCATCTTTGTTAGACGGCAAGTGAATTTGCCTCTTTCTTTCATTCCTGGATCAAATGTTTCCAACATCTTGAATTGGACTTTTTTTAAAGAGTTCCATGGTATCTGTGAACAGCAAGGATGTTTTATTGCAGGAATAGTTGCCAGTTAACAGTGACCCACATCTGGAAACAAGACTACTCACACACTTACACTACTGCCCAGTGGGCAAGAATATTACTCATTAAAGTGAGAATATTAATTAGGATCACAGAGGGCAAAGATGTTGCAGCAATGCATCTGTCAGGAAATTTTGTATCTGTCAGGAAGGCTTTGGGATTGACTTGTTAAGTGTTCTATAAACACTACTGAAGGATTGAAATCCATTGACTTTTACCCCTACCCTGTATTATTGGATTGATCATTAAACTGACACTACTGATGCAGAATTTATTCATGATTGTCAGTAAATCATCACCTAAGTGATAGAAATTGTGGCTAGCCTTTCTGTAAAAAGAAAGTTGTTAAAGAATTCCTGTCCTCAGTGACCTATCTATAGGCCAGGAAAAATGGATGCATGATCAATTTCAAGTTCAAAGTCTCTTGCTATTTCTGTGTCTTTTCTGGAAGGAAAGCCCAGAGAATGGAATCACACCAACTTGATTGGTACTGTGAACCAGTCCAAGGTGATAGCAGTAGAGAACACTGGCACACATAACTCAACTGTCCACAGTGAGGACTGCCAACCCTGCCAACTACTTTGCATGTCAGTCCCCCTCTTAAGCAAATCCTATTCACCTTTCAGGATAGATCATAGAAGTAAAAGAGGACACTGACTTGATCAACTAGCAAGTGAAAAAACTAACTGGGACAAAGAAAAAAGGCTGTCTACCAAAGTCCATTATACTGGACAAGTGGTCATGTATGGATGTGAGAGTTGGACTGTGAAGAAGGCTGATCGCCGAAGAATTGATGCTTTTGAGGTGTGGTGTTGGAGAAGACTCTTGAGAGTCCCTTGGACTACAAGGAGATCCAACCAGTCCATTCTGAAGGAGATCAACCCTGGGATTTCTTTGGAAGGAATGATGCTAAAGCTGAAACTCCAGTACTTTGGCCACCTCATGCGAAGAGTTGACTCATTGGAAAAGACTCTGATGCTGGGAGGGATTGGGGGCAGGAGGAGAAGGGGACGACCGAGGATGAGATGGCTGGATGGCATCACTGACTCAATGGATGTGAGTCTGAGTGAACTCCGAGAGATGGTGATGGACAGGGAGGCCTGGCGTGCTGCGATTCATGGGGTCGCAAAGAGTCGGACACGACTGAGCGACTGAACTGAACTGAACTGAACTGAAACCAATAGTTCCACATGTGTGCAAGTTCATTTCAGAATTGTATGTTTGTGTGTGTGTGTGGGTGCACACATATGTGCACTGGCAAAATGTGTGGTGAGCTCTCTGAACTGGCCTGGCTGGGGGATGGAAGAAAGGACACTGAATGCATGAAAGAGCTTGTGTAAGGTAGAAAGTTCTTGGGGCAACAGAAGCAGTGACACCCTGGGAAAAGGCCCAGGGATCTTACCAACAGAGCAAGCTGTATGTGTAAACAGGCATGTAAGTGTAAACATGGATCCCTGATCAGAAAGGAGAGGCAGGCCAAAAGCACCTGGGGGCAGTCACGGAGGATGCGAAAGAGCAGAGAAACAGAGTGGGCCAGATTCCCAGGCACAGAAGAGGGGCTACACACAGCCCCGTGACACCCAGCTACAAAGAGTTTTCTGTCCTCAAGTGAAGGAGCATTCATTACCTAACATGACCAGCCATATGAACACAGCTTGCCCTTTTCTGTAAGTGTTGGGAGACTGATGGCTCTGTAGCATAAGCAGCTGCTCCATTCAGAGTTTGCCAGTTTGAAATATCACTCCTTAAAAGGATGTCTTAGGTTGATCCTCTCACCCCTCCCAGTCCCACAGGCCTGGGCTGATGGGATAGGCTGGGGTGTGTTCTCACCTGGAGGCTGGATGAGAACAGAACTACTTTGAAAGGGCCTCTCTACAATAAATGGGCAGACTTCCATTCCTCTGGCACTGGTGAGTCATGGCTCTTACTGGGATGCTATACTTAGCATCTCTCTATTTAGAGATGTTTCATCTCTAAATCTCTCTCTACACAGAGAATTTCATCTTTGTGTCACATTTTGACATGTAGGCAAGTGTCCCACATGAAGCATGGAACTCGGTGTTCATGTATGAATACATGCATAAAGTTTTCCTGAATGAAATATGAAATTCTCTATATTTCTTTGGAAAATTCACCACAAACTGTCTTAAATGAAAATGGAAATCTCTATATTTTATATGAAAATGTATGCACATATTATTTTCCTACTTGAAATATGATGTTGGGAGCCAGTGTGAGGAACTCCATCCATGGCAAAGATCATGAGGAAGGAGGCTTCAGTATATGGAAAGGTGTGATCAAGCATTAGGAAACCCCCTGTTTCCAAGCATCTACCCCCAAAACCAGAGTCTACCTACTTTACTGTCATGTTCTCACCTACACCTCTGACTTTATGGGGGTCTGTTCCCCACAAGTTCTCTCGGAGAAGGAGTAAACGTGCAGTCCAAGTCAATAAAAATTCCTGGGCATGACAAGAGTGTTTCAGCTTACGAACTCCTCTGCAGGTTATCTAGCCTGCCTGTACAGGTTCATCCGGCCATATGTGATTGTTTACAGCCTCCCAACCATGAGAGGCATAAGATGTTTTAGACTTACTAAAGGCAAATTCTTTTGGGAAGTTAGAAATTATTCGTATAGTGGGTTGGTTAGGAATTATATTGTTGAAGGGTTTTTTTCATTTGTTGTGCCAATTCTACTAATACTGTTAATTCCCTAATCTGGTGTGACAAGGGTGTCTCAGGTCAAACCTCTCTGCTGACAAACTAGCTTGTGTGACAATCTCTCAACCATAAACAGCACAGAGAGTTTGGAGTATTTTGAAAATCTTAAGTAGCATAGGGCTTTTCTCATTATTGAGTCAATGATTGCCACCAAGCCTCCATATTCTTAGGCACCTGGGAATATGTTAATCAATGTATTTGGAATATAGAAAAGGAAATACAGTAGTTTTTGATGTTAGCAGTACTAGACTTTTTGAGTTAATGAGTTTTCTCTTTTGTTATAGATCGCTATACTTTGTTATAAATCACTGTGTCCTTGTTATGTAAAAATGTAACTTTAAAACTATTTTAAGACTAAATAGATCTTAAGGGGAACATTGGTGAAGGGTTTTCATTTGTTGGACTGATGTTTGCTGCTAAATCTCCATATTTCCTTCCCTTATAATGAATATAACTAGCATATAGGAGAAATAAGTATTAACTTTTAAGATTGATCATGTTAACCTTAGGTTAAATAAATTCCTTTCTTAGTTGTAACCCATTATACCCTCACCCTATAGGAATGCAACTTTATCTGCTACCTTCAGAGGGTGGTGCCTGGTTTAAGGAAAAACATCCTTGGAAAAAGAAGTTTTTTGGTTATCAGAAAGAAAGGGTCATAAAATGTCAGGAGGCCTTATGGCCAGAAGATGATGTAAAACCCCTAAAACCTTTTTTTGTGTATATATACATTTATGTGAAGCACCTGATTTTGATGAGAGTCAGGTCTGCTGACCCCCACGTGACTCTGTATTCATCCCTACATGTAACAAAATGTATATAAGCAAACCTGAAAAATAAAGAAATCAGATCAGTTTCTGGAAAGACTGATTCCCCATGTTGTTTCTTTCTTGCTCCCCATTTTTCTGGCTGAATTCCCATCTGGAATGTGGGTACTTACCAAGCCTGCTAATTTAACCTGGGCTTCTAAGATCAGACTGGGGAGTCCTCAGTGCCTCCTCTCCTTCAGGAGAATGGAAAGAGGTCTGTGGCCTATGTAGGTGGTGATTGGTATTCCATGTAAACCAATTTATTCAGCCTTCTTTTCTCCACTAATTTCCCAATCTCTCTCTATATCTGTAATTAAATAAGTTATTTCCTAGGACGCCAGTTCCATTCCCACTTTTGAATTACCCTGGATCCACAGGGGAAGGACCCCAGCAATATGGAATTCTACATATTTCACATGTGAAAAACTGGGTGCTGACTTTTCCACAGGAAATCTGGAATTTTGTTTATTTCACTTATGAACATCAGGCTATTGATTTTTGTACACAAAATATGGAATTTTGATGATTTTATATATATAATTTGGGGCACTGATTTTGAGTATGGACTTCCCTATATTTCACATAAGAATATCTTGGCAGAGATTTAATCCATGAGATAATGAGCTTTTTATATTTCATTTAGGAAAATCTGGGTTGTGATTTTCCTACATGAAATATGCAGCTCTCTGTATTTAACAAGTGAAATCTGGGCACTGATTTTTCTACCTGAACTTTAGACTTCTCTACTTTGACATTTGAAACCCTAGGCACAGAGCTTTTCCCCATGAAATATGAATTTTTTGTATTTCATATGGAATTGGGAATAAACAAGGTAACATGAAATATGGACATTTTCATATTTCTCATTTGAAAATCTGTGTGCTGACTTTCCTTCATGAAGTACAGAACACTGCATATTTAACAACTGGAAGACTTGGCATCAATTTTCCTACAAGAAATATGGCAAATCAATACCATATTGTAAACTCATTAACCTCCAATTAAGATAAATAAATTTATATTTAAAAATATATATGGATTTTTCTATTTCATACATAAAGTGATTTTCTTGCTTAAGGTATGAAGTTACCATAAACAAAAATAAGAAGTCAATCCTAGTTCAAGGTGATGAACAGATAAGTAAAAGACCTTGAGGACGCAGCCACACCTAATAGTTAAACCTTTCCTGTTCTGAAACTCAGAGACTTGAAAAAAAATAATTTTATTCAAAATGGGGGGACAGAAATACTAAATAAGAGATGTAACCCCAAGGCTTGGATTTTATCTCTTTAGCCACACTGACTCTTCAGCAGGGTTGTTTTAAAAAGCCACATTTAAGAACAATCAGTTTGTGGACACTGGACAGCTGTGGTCAGCAGGCCTAGTGTTAACTCAAAGCCAGAAGAAGAGGGTATTCTAGATCCTGGCTGTTACCATTCAAATGCCAATTAGACATTCACAGATTATGTGACCCTGGACAAGCTGTGTGATCTGGCCAGATCTCAGTGTGCTCATCTATAAAATGGGTGTGAGGACATCCCTGGAAGTCCAGTGGTTGAGACATTGCCCTCCAGTGTGGGGAGTACGGCTTTGATTTCCTAGTGAGGGAGATAAGATTCCACATGTCTTTTAGTCAAAAATCTGAAATGAAAAGAAGGAAAATAAAGCAATATTACAACAAATTCAACAAAGACTTTTAAAATTGTACCAATTAAAAAAAAAACTAAATGAAAAGAAGGAAAATAAAGCAATATTACAACAAATTCAATAAAGACTTTTAAAATTGTACCAATTAAAAAAAAAAAAAAGTTTGTTCAAGCTGGTTTTAGAAAAGGCAGAGGAACCAGAGATCAAATCCCCAAAATTCGCTGGATCATTGAAAAATCGAGAGTTCCAGAACAATTATCTATTTCTGCTTTATTGACTATGCCAAAACCTTTGACTATATGGGTCACAATAAACTGTGGAAAATTCTGAAGGACATGGGAATATCAGACCATCTGAATTGCTTCTTGAGAAACCTATATTCAGGTCAGGAAGTAATAGTTAGAATTGGACATGGAACAAAGGCTGGTTCCAAATAGGAAAAGGAGTACGTCAAGGTTGTATATTGTCACCCTGCTTATTTAACTTATATCCAGAATACTTCATGAGAAACGCTGAGCCGGAAGAAGCACAAGCTGGAATCAAGATTGCCAGGAGAAATATCAATGACCTCAGATATGCAGATGACACCACCCTTATGGCAAAAAGTGAAAAGGAACTAAAAATCCTCTTGATGAAAGTGAAAGAGGAGAGTGAAACAGTTGGCTTAAAGCTCAACATTCAGAAAACGAAGATCATGGCATCTGGTCCCATCATTTCATGGGGAATAGATGGGCAAACAGTCAAAACAGTGTCAGACTTTATTTTTTTGGGCTCCAAAATCACTGCAGATGGTGACTGCAGTCATGAAATTAAAAGACGCTAACTCCTTGGAAGGAAAGTTACGACCAACCTAGATAGCATATTGAAAAGCAGAAACATCACTTTGCCAACAAAGGATCTTCTAGTCAAGGCTATGGTTTTTCCTGTGGTCATGTATGGATGTGAAACTTGGAGTGTGAAGATAACTGAGCGCCGAAAAATTGATGCTTTTGAACTGTGATGTTAGAGAAGACTCTTGAGAGTCCCTTGGACTGCAAGGAGATCCAACCAGTCCATTCTGAAGGAGATTGGCCCTGGGATTTCTTTGGAAGGAATGATGCTAAAGCTGAAACTCCAGTACTTTGGCCACCTCATGCGAAGAGTTGACTCATTGGAAAAGACTCTGATGCTTGGAGGGATTGGGGGCAGGAGAGAATGGGGCGACAGAGGGTGAGATGGCTTGATGGCATCACTGACTCGATGGACGTGAGTCAAAGTGAACTCTGGGAGTTGGTGATGGTCAGGGAGGCCTGGTTGCTGTAATTCATGGGGTCACAAAGAGTTGGACACGACTGAAAGAATGAACTGAACTGAACTGGAGAAGCCTAGTGAGACTTAGACAGCAACTTGCATTCATTCCACAACTATGTAGCAATTACTGTTCTAGGTCCCAGCTGGGAGCAGAAGGGACACCCTAAAGAGCTGCAATTGTGGTGGCGATTTTCACTCCCTGGGTTCTACAGACATGAACCTGCACATTACTCCATAGCACTTTCATCTGACTGCAAGAAGATCTGCAAGCTTTACTTGCCCAAATTCAACAGTGAGCCTAAAAGTACTTGGCAAATTAAGAGAGAAGTAAAAAGGAGGGCTGGGGTGATGGATGTGACACAATGGGAATCTGGAGTTAGCAGGTGCAAGCTATTATATATAGAAAAAACAACAAGGTCCTCCTGCATAGCACAGGGAACTAGAATCAATGTCCTGTGATAAACCATAATGGACAGGAATGTGCAAAAGTATATGTGTATATAACTGAATCATTTTCTTATACAGTAGAAATTAATACAGCATTGTACATCACCTATACTTCAAGAAAATAAATTTCAAAAGACAGATGACAGAACCTAATTGGAGAGTGTGCCAACAAGTGAACACAGAGCAGGTAAGCCTGCCCACCACATCCCTAACAAGGAATATGCCAAGAGGACAGGAAAGTTGGGGAGGGACTCCATCACTTCCTGGTGCCCTTTAATTTCTGGAAAGTTCCAAGACTGGCCCTCCCCTATCCAACCACTGTCACTCACATTGATAGTGTACTTGGCCATGTCTGCAGTGACATCAGCTGAAGCGGTGGTGATGGGTGGGCAGACCAAAGATGGAAGGGTGCTCATGGATCCTGAGCTGGTGACCAGGGGCAACGAAAAGGTGCTGGTTACCAGGGTGATGGTGGAGGTGGGTGGGGTCTGTGTGATCACTTTCTGCTGGACAGCTGGGAATGCGAAGGCTCATGGTCACTCCACTTCCTGGGGAAGGCTATCCCAGCTGGAAACGGGTGGGAGCAGGGCCCAATCCACATTCTTCGAGTTTCTCTGCTTTCAAGAGACAACAATTCTCCCATTGACCAAACTTGAGCAAAGGTCCACGGAGCCCTTTTTCAACAAAGCCTCCACCTGGGTGTTTAAGGATTAATACAGTTTCCAACAGTTCAAGGCTGCATCCTAGGATGACCACCACCCCTTTAAAACTAAGAAAATTCAAGGCTGCCAATAGAATTGCCTGTTTGCTCCAGTCAACACCTAAGGAGAGGGCTCATTGCCCAGTCTCTGTGGATAGGCAGAAGACTACCTTTAAGACATAACAGAGTTACCAAACACAGATATTTCACATGAACCACCACCCCCTTCCCACTTTGTGTAAAATGTCATTTTCTGACTCTATTATAGAGTTCCCATGATTCCCCCTCCATATTCCCAAATTCTCCCTTTAAAACCCCAGTCCCCTGTGTACACATTGGAGTTGACTTCAGTTCATGCTGGACGTTTTGCACTACTGCAATAGTAAATAGCAGATTAAAATCTATCCTAACAACTTCAACCAGTGGTCAATTTTGTTTATCCTTAACAGGACAATCTGGGAATTAGGAACCATACCATCAATGAGCTCCTTCATGCCAGCTCCCAAGTAACCTGAAAGGCTCATTAAACTTAAGGGCTATTAATTCAGGAGCCTGGAACTGCCCATCCCAACCTGAAAGATCCCAGACCTGGTTCTACCCTAGCAACACTTTGGACAGCAGGATCAATCTGGCTGTACTCCCATACTCTGTGTCCAATCTTTTGGTCTTCCTCCACCCCAATCTTTGAAGAGTTTTACTGGGGGCCAGTTCAATATCTGGCTACTCTTTCATTTCACAGCCTCCTGCAACTCTTACCAATTCTCCTCCTGATAGTGCACTCAGTGTGTGAGAGTTTTGATCCAAGAGCCCAATAAAGAAGGATCTCAGTGCAGGTTTCCCCATGAAACAAGACCAATATTAGTCCTCATGAGAGCCAGACAAACTAGTCCCCATCAGATCAGCACTTTGCTCCGCTTTCATCAGCCCAGAAAGAGACTCCAGCTGGGAGCTGTCATTCTGCACTTCAGCAATGGTTCTTGATGCTTGCTCTTCTTGCATTGTGTGGTGGGTGCTAATCTCTTGGTATTAAGGTATCCTTTACCATCCACTTCTCATACTGTACTCTTTCAAAAATAATGCCCAGGTGTTCATAGGGATGCACAGGGAAACTTATACAATGGTATTTATTGTAGCACTGCTTACAACAGGTGAAAACTGGAAGCAACCTAATGTCTATCAGGTGAATACTTTATTAATAAGCTGTGTAATATTTCACACCCGCCCAATGGAAACAGGGAGAGCTATATGCACTGACATGGATTGACCTCCAAAACATGCTGAAGTGTGGGAGGAGAAAAAGGCAAGGATGTTACCATTTTTGTTTTCAAATAGAAAAAAATGGTAATGCATTTATGAAGTCATATATATGTGTGTCTGTGTCAGTGACACAGTCGTGTCTGACTCTCTGTGACCCCGTGGACTATAGCCCTCCAGGTTCTACTGTTCATGGGATTCTCCAGGCAAGTCAGGGTGGGGCTGGGAGCAGATCTCTACCTAGAGTGAGGAGCCCTCATCCTTGCCTAGGACAAGCTTTCGGATATCAGTCACAGCCATTGCCTTGTGCCCTTGCAGGGCAGAAGTGGCTTTGAGCTTGCCCTTCTAAAAGGCAGAGATCCCATAGGCAAGGCTTCTAACCTGCAAAAGCAACTTTAGTGCCTCTCTTTTCTGCCATATGATTAAAAAATATAAGATGTGTATAAGAGACAGATATATATATATATATATATATATATTCATACACACATAAATAAATATGCATACACAAATTAGAAAACATCCTATGGTTAACAATACCTCTGAGAAAGGGTGGAGAATGAAATAGAAAGTGAATAAAGACAACAGATTTTTTTGTATCTAGGCATCCATTCACCCATTTTAAGAAGATGTGTGTATAGCGTTTATAAAATGAACAAGAAAAAAGAAAAATACAAAAGCAAGCTGCAAAATAATTTTTAAAAATGCCAAATGGAATGTGTCAGGCCTCCAAGATACAGTGGCCAGGCAATCAAGTGGAACTAAACAAGGAAAACAAGGATGATTTTTCTCCTGTCCATGTGGCTAAAACGGAGATGGTGCCATGGAGAACAGAGGGGGGAGGTTCCATACCTTTCACAGCCTGTCTCTTCTGATATCTCGTCCCCTGGGAAGACTGGACTGCTGCTGGCTTTGCTGCTGCTGCTGCTGGCACTGCATCTCCTGCATGTACCATATTGGGAGGGCGTTTGAAACTACTTGATGAGTTCCACACAACCTACTGCACAGCCGGAGTAGTCTCCTTCGGTAAAAGTGGCCACTGCTTTTTCACTGGGTTTCCCATTGTGCTGGTGGTAGTGGTGGGGGCTGGGGCATGACTGTGCAGGTGGTGGTCATGACCCCAGCCTTGGGAGTTGGGGAGGATGAGCGGGTGAGGAGCAGCATTTCAGGGGAGAGACTGGCTGCCTGCTGTTGTGGATGGAGCTTTACCTACGACTGGAGCCAACACATGAAAAAATAAAACAGAAGGTAGATGGGACTCAGGCTGATGTGCAGGGTCTCCAGGCCAGTGAGTTCTACGTGACCATCTAGGCTACCAGGCAAAGGACCTGGTGTGAATGAGCACATTCTCACTGTATATGCTCAGGCCTCTTCTGCAGCATGTTCTAGCTTAAAACATCAGCCTCCCTGGGTTATGTGCTTGCTCACATTTGAGATAGTTGACAAGGCCTCTAGGGGACTGAGGCCAACATGACCTAGCCCCTGGTCTGGAGTTGCCCACCTGCCAGTAGATGACCCAGTGGATGAACAGAATCATTNTATGCTCAGGCCTCTTCTGCAGCATGTTCTAGCTTAAAACATCAGCCTCCCTGGGTTATGTGCTTGCTCACATTTGAGATAGTTGACAAGGCCTCTAGGGGACTGAGGCCAACATGACCTAGCCCCTGGCCTGGAGTTGCCCACCTGCCAGTAGATGACCCAGTGGATGAACAGAATCATTACAAGTATCTTGTTTTACAAAGTTAGAGTTCAGTAAGCACTTTGAGAAAGACCTAGCCAAAGTCCATCTGGTCATTAACAGGAACCCTTTCCTTGGCAAGGAAACCTACAGAACATGTACCCCAAGAAATCATACAGATCCCCAATGGCCAAATCACTGAATAGCATTGAATTACCCAGAAAGAAGAATATTGTCCTTCATCTCTTCTATTCCTTCCAGAATAGTCTCAACGTGGTCCTGGCACCTTGCACTTAACAGTCCAAGGTACTCCACACCAAGGATAGAACCATCCCCAGCACAATGGTATTTACAGAGAACTTAGAAGCCTTGTTTTTGTTTTGACTGCAGTTATCTATATTGTATCTTTTATGCAGAGCACAAAATACTGTTTTACATGCTGTATGCTAGTCAAGTTTAAGTCCAAAAGTGAAATCAGTTTTTTTCTCAAAGAGTTTCTGTTTCAGATAAAAAATATATTAAGGCAGTAATTGTACCAGCAAGTTGGCAATGTTAAAAAAAAAAAAAAGGTTATGAGTGACTGGAGTATGAAAAATGCAGCCTTTTGGAGTGTATCTACTGGGAAGAACTGGGCTATGAGTGTGGAGGGCAGGATTTCAACAGGCAGCAGGGAAAATTTGGAGAACAGTTTTAGCCAAGACATGCCCAGGAATAGGTAGAATTTTGGTGAGTGAGAACAGGCAGTGAGAAGGGCTGGCTGGAGGGCAGGTTAGAGCCAGAAGCACTGAGCAGCAGAGAGGGGTTGACCACATGAGTATTCACCTGTGAGGGGAAGGAGTCCAGCTATGCCTGCATGGGAAGGGATGAACATGCATCCTCAGAGAGGATCCTCTCGCGTTCACACAAAAGACAATGGTTCAAGTCAGCATCCTTGATCTCAGAAGATGTGCCTAGGTGCATTGTCACATATTTTTAATAAGGACTGAAAGTTAAATCACTCAGTTATGTCCAACTCTTTTGCAGTCTCATCAACTGTAACCCACCAGGCTCCTCTGTCCATGGGATTTTCCAGGCAAGATTGCTGGAGTAGGTTGCCATTTCCCTCCCCAGGGGATCTTCCTGACCCAGGGAAAGAAATCTGGGTCCCTAGGACTGCACGCATATCCTTTACTATCTGAGCCACCAAGGAAGCCCTTAATGACAACACCTCTTTTAGGGTCCCAGCATGCTTATGTTGCAAGACTCTATGCCTGTCATTTTTAGATTTCTATCACCCAGAGAAGACAGGAGTTCTTGATTATTCTAGGGGAAAGTTTCAGTTAACTGTAGGTCTGGGAAAACCAAGGAGTGTGAAAGGAATATTGTGCTGACAGGCTGATTTTTCTGCCTGGGGATGGGGGTGTCTTGGTGGTTACACAACTGACTGGCCCTCTTTCTCCTCTGGGGAAGAATTCAGCCAAAGTCCTGGGCAGGAACACAGGGTGGGGCTGGGAGCAGATCTCTACCTAGAGTGAGGAGCCCTCATCCTTGCCTAGGACAAGCTTTCGGATATCAGTCACAGCCATTGCCTTGTGCCCTTGCAGGGCAGAAGTGGCTTTGAGCTTGCCCTTCTAAAAGGCAGAGATCCCATAGGCAAGGCTTCTAACCTGCAAAAGCAACTTTAGTGCCTCTCTTTTCTGCCATATGATTAAAAAATATACTGTCCTAGTTGATTAGCTAGCCCAATACCTCCTTGGGCAAGGGCAACCACAAATAGGTCCTTTTTTCTCTCTCTCATCTTGAAAAAGCAAATAGCTGGCTTTGTAGCTTGGTTACTGCTTTGATAGAGTCCCATTGGAGCTCTTTTCCATATTAAAAGAAACAACAACAAAAACCAAAGTATGTAATCTGAAAACATTCCAGGCTTGACACACTCTTGGGGGGTTTTAATTTAGACATTAAAACATTTAAATTTCTAAAGGATTCTGATGGTTTACTTGGGGCAGGAAAGACCATGGAAAATTCCATTTGTCCTAAAATTTTGGGAGTATATAATCACCTTTAGTCTCATAAAGAAGTGAATTTCTTAAAACTCTACAGTCCAAAAGTGACTCCACCCAAGTAGCCTACATAAGTAGTAGTATCACATTTAAGTCACTGTCTTGTACTTTAAAAGCAAACTTTTTAAGAGAAAGCTGGAAATACTGATGTGACACAGATTAAGTGTAATCACGGTCACAACTGATGCAGGGCTTCTTGTTGCAGGGGGTGGGGGGAGGTTATGCTGGCCACAGCTCTGTCCTTGGAAAAGAAGGAGCTGGTAAAGTTCTGGGTCTGGAGCTGTCTGCACCATCCTAGAAAGCCTGCACCCCCACCCCACCCTCGCCTCACCCAGAGGCCTGGGAAGTTGATTGTTAATGTCCTAGAGTTTAATTTGGGGGACCTGGTTTCTCCCTTCCTGCCTCAGAAACAGGTTCTAAGGAAATGCATAAAAGTTTATGGTCTGAGCGGATGAAACCCACGAGAAGATAGAGGGTCCTGAGAGAAGGGCTCAGGTGAGTGAAAATTTAGAAAGCTTTGCATATATCATCCCAGCATCCTGGAAAGTTCCTCCTGTTGCCCAGCTCTTTGGACTCATCCTTTTCCAGCCTCAGCCTCACTCCAGAGGAAGCATTCCTTCCCAGCTCACACTCCCATCTTCTAGCTTCATTAGGCCTGCTTTCACTTCCCTCCCCCAGCTCCCCATATTCCTCCTCGAAGGCGTTATCCCCTCTTGTCAAGAAAAAGTTATCTTGGTGTACATGGCATCATCCCTGACCCTCCACGTGGAGTGTAATACCATTAGCTGAGCACCGGCTGTGTACTGGCCTCTCTTTCACAATCATTGCACATGGGCAGTGAGCAGAACATGCTGGCCATCTCACTCTTCACTCAGCTCACAGCCTGGGGACAAGCAGTCAGCACCTACATGTAACAAGTGTGTCAGTTGACCATGAGAACTTTGGAAAAAAATAAAGTGCAGAATGGAGAACAGAGGAGGCTCTAGGGGTGGGCAGGCTGGGAGGTATAGGTGTTGATCAAGGCCTGCCTGGTTTTGAGGTGACAGCAGAACAAAGGTGGGAGGAGAGGAAGTAAGCCAAGTGAGCATCAGAGGGAGGGAATTTCTGCAGAGGAACCAAGGAGTTCAAAGGTCCCAAGGCTGAAGTTTACTGTGGAGAGCCAGAGTGCCCTCAGGGATGCACAAAGCAAACAGCAGGGTGGGTAGGGGCAGTGCAGTCATGGTGGTACCTGGGGCCTTCAGAGGGACTTCAACTTTTAGTCCAAGCACTTATTTTTAAATCAGATTCTTTTAACTTTAAAATTGAATTGATTTAAAGGGACTTTGTTACCTGGCTGTCCTTAACAGGGGTGGTTCACTGGCCTCAATACAGGGACACATATTTGATCCCTGGTTGGGGAACTGAGATCCTACATGCCACATGGCATAGCATACATTCAATTTAGAGGAGACAACATTAATAAGAGCTCTAAGGGTGACCATGAGAAAAGCTGAGGACCAAAGAATTGATGCTTTTGAACTATGGTTCTGGAGAAGACTCTGAGAGTCTCAAGGACAGCAAGGAGACCCAACCAGTCCATTCTAAATGAAATCAGTCCTGGATATTCATTAGAAGGACTGATGCTGAAGCTTCAATACCTAAGGCACCTGATGGGAAGAAGTGACTCATTGAAAAGGACTCTGATGCTGGGAAAGATTGAAGGCAGGAGAAGGGGACTACAGAGGTTGAGATGGTTGGATGGTGTCACCGACTCAATGGACATGCATTTGAGCATGCTCCTGGATTCAGTGATGGACAGGGAAGCCTGGCGTGCTGCAATCCATGGAGTCTCAAAAAGTCAGACACCACTGAGTGAGTTAAATGACTGATGGGGTGATACAGCATTATCTGACCAACACAGTGTAGTGAACCTCATAAATTATCACATGAATCCAGAACTGGTGTGCCAGGTCAAGAGCTGGTCTCTGGTGAGCCTATCTGAAGTCCTAGTTGGGGTGAGAGTGGGAGTCTAGAGTCCCTTTTCCAAGTACAAATCTAATTGAGAAGAACTTCTGCACTGAGCATGTGACGGTGATCAAAATAAACTTCGCTTCTATCAAAGTTAGACTGAGAACCTGCTTAGGCCTCTGGTCATGGGCATCCCCCTACATGCCCTCTCATTCTTACCTGAAGAATGACAGAGGAGTCCATGGAGCTGTCACTGATATTCATTTGCCTTCTCACATAAAAGGTGGTTTCTTAGGGTGATGGAGCAGACGTTTTGAAATGATCATTTACTATCCTGAAATGAAATACTAATGGATAACAAACCTCCTTAAAACCCAAATGTCCTACCCCAGGAAAATTTTCAATCAGAAAAAAAATACTGTCCTGGAGACTAACTGCCAGGAGCCAGCACAGGAGATCCCACCCATGACAAAGTCATGTAGAGAGGCCTGATGGCCAAGGTGAGTCAGGCCTCAGGGTTCCCCCTGGAATTTCCTGAGCATGTACCCCCAAAACCAGAATCTGCCTCCCTTATTGGACTGTGCTTTTTCATTCTTCTGACACACTCTGGAAAATGTTAACTCATGGATTCAGTCTTCTGCATTTGAAAGGAATGTTTCAGCTCAACCCTCCTCTGATAACTCTCTAGCTTGCCTAACAGGTTCCCCTGGACTTTTTGCATCTTGTGAAATGATTACAGCCCCCCAAATGTGAGAGGCACAAAGCTTAAAGCATCTTAAAGATACAGAGCCATTTCTAAAGAGCTAAAAGTCATATTGGTGATGGATTTCACTATTGACTCAATGATTGCTGCCTGGCCTCTATATTCTTTATCTTTTAGGCCTGGGAGGATATTAATCAATGCAATTGGGATATGGAAAAAAGTATATAGTTGTTTTGATGTTAGCAACACTAGACTTTTGAGTTAATTACTTTTCTTTTGTTATAAATCACTGTATTCCTTTTATTTGTTATAAATTGCTGTATCTTTGCTATGTAAGAATGTAAATTTGTTTAGTATTTTTCTGAGAGTGGCACCAGCCTTTGGGAAGATCAACATAAATAAGTCTTCTGGTTGAAAAACCCTTATCAGAAAAGGGCTGTAAAATGTTAATTGGCCTTCTGGCCAGAAGATGATGTAAATAACCTAAGACTTGTGTATACAATTAAGTATGCAGAGAGAAAGCCTGGTTTTGATAAGAGTCTGGGCTGCTAATGCTGCATAATTTTGTATTACCCTTTGATCTCTATGTACAATCAAAAAGATATAAAAGGCCTTTCTAGACAATAGAGGCCTGACCAGTTATTGGAAAGACTGGTTTCCCCCGTGTCTCCTCTTTAATTTTTGGCTGAATTTCCATCTGGGGCGTGGAGGCTCGCCCTGTCTACTTACTTGCCCTGGCTTCTAAGTCCGTGAGAGAGAGAGCCCAAGGTGGGGCACTCTCTGATATTCAAATGGGCGCCCGTGGCCTAACGTAGATGGTGCAAACTTCTTGTCTTGAGGTTTTATTGTTTTTCCACGTAAACCAAGTTATTCATCCTCTTTTTAGCACTTAATTTTCCTACTACACTATTTCTTCCTAATCTAATCTTATATTTCTAACTAAATATATAAATGTTTTTCCTCGCCTATCTATCTCTCCTTCAAGTCATCCTGGATCCACCAGGGCTGGACCCTGGCAATCAACATCTAGGAACACAAAGAGAAATAAGGAGTGAACCCCCTGGTGTCCAGTGGTTAAAACTTCACCTTCCAATGCACGGGGTGCAACTTCTATCCACGGGGACCTAAGATCCCACATGTTTCAAGACCAAAACATGACATGTGCTATGATAACAAATTCAATAAAGAGCTCAAAAATAGAAGAAACTAGATGTCCATCAGCAGACGAATGGATAAGAAAGCTGTGGTACATATACACCATGGACTATTCAGTTCAGTTCAGTTCAGTCGCTCAGTCGTGTCC
>SJYT01024469.1:523756-544190 GCA_006410635.1 Cephalophus harveyi
TTCTTTCCAAAGAAATCCCAGGGCTGATCTCCTTCAGAATGGACTGGTTGGATCTCCTTGCAGTCCAAGGGACTCTCAAGAGTCTTCTCCAACACCACAGTTCAAAAGCATCAATTCTTCAGTGCTCAGCCTTCTTCACAGTCCAGCTCTCAATCCATACATATATCCTGTCAATTTTGGATTTCCTTCCCATTTATGCCACCATAGAGCAGTCGAGTCCCTTTTTTCTTTTACTTTTCTCAAAACATAGTAGTTTTTAAAATTTAACTGGGGGTTAATAACTATACAATATAGTGATGGTTTCTGTCATGCATCAACATTAATAAGCCATAAGTTCACAGGGGTCCCACCCATCCTGGAGCTGCTCCCACATCCCTTCCTATGCTATTCTTCTGGGTTGTTCCAAACCACTTGCTTTGCATGCCCTGGTTTGTGCAGATGAAAACCTGAAAGATGATTTTTCTGCATAAACTTTGTAATTTTCTCTATTTCACATGTGAAAAAATGGGTTCAGATGTTTCTACCTGAAATAGGAAATTAGTATTTCCCGTTTGAAAATCTACTTGAATAATTTTCTTCATCATATGTGTAATCTTGTCTGTTTCACAGATGTATATCTGTGCACATGTTTTCCTACATGAATGGGGAATTCTATATATTTTAGATATGAAAAGTTGAGCATACACTTCCCTTCTTGAATTCTGAAACTTTATACATTTCCTATATGAAAATCTCAATGAAAACGTGCACATCGGTGAGGTTGGCCTAAGCCCTCCCCCAACCCGTCCACGTTCCCCCACCCCCTCCACCATGCACTCCCCCCAACCCTGCCCCCCTCCCTCCTACTCCCCCTACCCCCAACCTGTGGCTTGCAGTTTGGATCGGAAGTGAGCAACTCTGAACCTGAGGTACCCAGGAAATCTGTCTCACCTGTGTGGATCCCTGAGCACACGGTGGAGTCGCCCACGGCCGCAGGGGCAATTTCAAGCTTGAGGATGATTGCACCAGCAGGTGGTCTGGCTCTCCCAGTCGCTCGTCAGGCACGGCTACATTGTTAGTCGAGCAAATGGTTTGCAAGGACACGCCCACTTTGCACTGGGCCGGGTTTGGCCGCTCTTCACCTGCTGCCAGAAGGCCCAGAATTATAAGGGGCTGTCCCAGGAGCTAACATCTTTAGACTCCATTTGATTGGTTCTGTGATGAGGTCTGGAGGTCAGGGTGGAGAGTTCAACCCCTTCCCGCAGCCATATTAGACTTGCGTGGTGGCACAGAGTTCTGCACATGCGTCTCTCCCTTTCCCTGTTCTTGGCTGTGGGCAAGTAAACCGTTGGAGTACCACATATACTGCAGTCAGTGGGCGGACTGTGCTGGCTGCCTGCTGTGCTCTAGTGTCCAGCTTGTTTGCAGCTCGGGGCTATGGCGAGAACACCATGGAGAGTGAGACGGAGCCAGAGGAAGGAGGCAGCACCCCAGGATCCTGGATCTTAGTTGTGAGCCCGTGTCTTCACGAGGGAGGGTCCCTGGGGCCTATCAGTCCGGTGGGGATGGCAGAGGCAATTCAGGCCCCAGGTGGTGTGCCAGGCAAGAAGGCCGCCCTCTTCTGGGTGGAGGCAGTGGAGGAAGGTGTGGCCCTGGAGGAGGGAGAACTGATGGGAATCAGGCAGGAGTTAGGATTAGCTGGTGTTTGACATCATGGAGGACGTGGAGGTGGTGGTGTACCAGGAGCAGGTGTCC
This sequence comes from Cephalophus harveyi, assembly GCA_006410635.1. NCBI lineage: Eukaryota > Metazoa > Chordata > Mammalia > Artiodactyla > Bovidae > Cephalophus > Cephalophus harveyi. The sequence continues at coordinate 525,491 of SJYT01024469.1, forward strand.
TCGGAGGAGCAAGGCCAGCAACATCCAAGGCCTGGAGCCACGAGTGACTGGCCTGCACTGGAGGCACTGGTGGCCCTGCAGCTGAAGTTGGATCCCATGAATAAGAAAGCCCAAAGGGCGTATGCTCGCCTGAAACATAAAAACTGGCAGAGGGAGAAGGTGAATCTAGAACACAGAAGCGCCATCATCTGGAAATACCTGGCTTCTGGGTCGAAGTTGTATCCCTTGGTGTGGTACTTGTGATTTTTTTTTTTTTAACCTGGGCTATTGCAGGGCAGGAACAGTTTACAGATCTGGCAGTTCTGGTACAAAATTTACTTTTTTGGATGATGGGTATTGGTTACCGTCCTGCATATTTGTTCCTGAAAGTAGTTGTGATGTCCTTGCATTCTGGTTAGCACAAACTGATACTTGGGCTTTATTTGCAGAGGTCTCAATCAGAATTGTCATTAGCACCAGGGATTCTTCAGAGAAAAGAGTCTGGAATCCAGTTCTTCTCTGAAAAGCTGAGTGATTTTGGGAGTGAGGTTGTAATGAGTAAGTGGTCATACTGGTTCTAGCTAGGAGTGCTTGTTTTCCAGAAGTAAGCTAACTTTCAAAGGGCTGCGATGAAGCTTATCCTCTTAGGAACAGAACTTCCTTCTGGTAGTGCATGCATAGGCACAGCCTTGGACCTTATTCAGCATTCATACAGTTTGCGTCAACAGAAATGTGACGAGGTAACTAGTAGCAAGTTGAAATCAAGCAGTTCCATTCTACTCTTTAGGCTAGCTTTGTTTTTCCAACACTTTTCCCTCTAGCATCTAGAGGCTCCTTGACTTAAAGCAGTTTATGAAACAACCCCATATTTCAATTTTGATGAGCAAGCAAGATGAAGACATGCTTCACTTCATGACCAACTTGAAGGTCAGGCAGGGGACACTGATGATTGTGGAGGGGAGGTGACTGGGTGGGGACATAGTTTATCCCTAAAACATGAACGGACAGCTCTTCTGTAAAGAGGTTTCACATCTACCCCACCCCCCAGCTCCCCACACTTTGTCCTGGCAGGTGGAGGAATTCAGACATCCCACTCATCACTACAAGATCACATTGTCCTTTCGGAGGAATAGGTATTTCCAGAATGAAGTGATTGTTAAGGAGTATTTGATTAAAGTCACTGGGAAGAAGCAGCTCCCTGGATTTGGGACGTAGTGGCAAAAAAGTGTAGGTTGAATTGGAAAGAGATTTAGATCTTTCTCCCATACGCATTTTCCTGCAGGATACCAAGCATCTTATTCCACTGCAGTTCATTGGTACCAGGGGTTTGAACGTAAGGCATATAGCTGCAGGCACCATGACAGCAGCATTAACTTCTTCAACTGGTTCTTTGACCACAACTTCTCAGGATCTGACTGGATTGCTGAGGTGGGGTCCCATGTAGCCACTGGGCCAGAACTGGTGATATACGTTGGAGTTGGTGGTGGTACGTGGATGAGGGCTCATGGTCTGGCCAGCCCTGTGCTGACCTTGCTCATTTCCCTGGCAGATCATCATAAAGGATCTGTGGCCCAATCCTTTGCAGTACTATGTGAAGAGGAAGGCTCCACCATGAGAGGTAGTGGGAGGACAAGTGGTGAGGTGCCCAGGGTCTGAGCACTGGCATAAGTATTGTTCAGGAACTTGGGTCGTTTATTTCACTTGTGGAGAAAGTGAGACTCCGTGGAATAGAGTGACACTAGGGCATGAGGGAATCAGCAAGAGACAGCAAGGGTACAGAACTGTAGTGAAGAACAGGTTCTAACTAGAGGACCTTGAGGCAGATGAAGTGGCCTGGCCAGGCCAAAGTCACTCCAATTTATATCTAAGTCAGCTGCACTTTTCTGAACTGTCATTCCATGGCCAACAAGTCCACCCTCAGGCTCCTCTTAAATTGGGACCCACCTACTATTCCTCATGAAGTCCCCTTTCCTAAAAGGTCTGTGATTCTCCTTTGTGCAAGGCGGTTCCCCCAGTGACCCATCATTGGATTCCATTTTGATCATCACACTTGTTTTGTTTTTTAATTTTCTTTTGCACCTTTTTCACCTGCCACCTTCGTTCTGAGAATACAGACACTGTGCAAGATTATGGAGAACAGTCTTTTCTTTATTTTAACTGGAGGGTTATTAGTTTACAATACCATGACAGTTTTTGCTCTACATTGACCAACATGTTTCCCCCCAAATGCTGAACCCACCACCCACCCACCTCCCGTATCTGTCTTTCTGGGTTGTCCCACAACATCACTTTGGTTGCCTTGTTTCATGCATCAAACTTGCACTGGTCATCTATTTTACATAAGCTAATGTAAATGTTTTAGGGCTGTTTTTTTCACATTAACCCACAATCACCATCTCCCACTGAGTCCAAAGTGTGTTCTTTATATGTCTGTGTCTTATTTGCTGCCTGGCATGTTGGATGTTCAGTACCACCTACAAGGTCCTCAACTCCATATATTTGTGTTAACATATGGTGTTTGTTTTTCTCTTTCTGACTTATGACTCAGTATAATAGGCTACGCATTCATTCCATTTCAGAACTGACCTAGATGTGTTCCTTTTTAGAGCTGAGTAGCATACCATTGTGTATCTGTACTCCAACTTCCTTATCCCTTCATCTACCGATGGACGTATAGGTTGCTTCCATGTCCTAGCTATTGTAAATAGTTCTATGGTCAAGACTGGGATACATGTTTTTTACTATGTGCTGAGAGGAAAAGCAAAAGTTCACAGACACTCTCCCCTGGGAACTGGCTTGAAATATTCAAGCTGTCTTTAGTGTTTTTACAGAGGGTAGGTTTACATCTTTCTTTCTCTCTCTGTTTTGAAAGGAATCCCCTCCCCCCAGATTTTGAGAAACTTATGATGGAGTATCCCCATTTACCTAAAATAGAAAATCGAAGAAGCTGCTTCATGTGAAGATCAATGGCCAGCATAGTTCTCTTGAATGGGAAATTAATGAAGAGTGGTCTGGTAATGAAATGGATTGAGCGGGAGACACAAATAAACCTGAAATAATTGTGAAGGATAAATAAAAAGCATCTACTGCATGTGTCTGTGTATTTTTCGGGCCGGTTTTCAGGACAAACACTTCAGCTACGTGTAGGATTCTTAGTTTACCATGTGGGAATTACCAGTCCATGGAGTTTTCTAGAGGGGTTAAGTCATATGTTGGGGTTGTGTCAGGGGATGCAGTTCTTTCTGTGGGGTGAGGGTTGGGGAGGATGGAGAAAAAAGATGAGGGGCCCATAAACTGTGTGTCTGGAAGTTTTCCAAGGGAAATGTGGATGTTCATCGAGAGGGTCTGGTGAACAAGGACCAGAGATTGAAACAGTGGAACGCACTTTTGTTGGAAGGTGGTGCCCCATGTATCTTCTCTGTCACCTGTCATCAGACATTTTAAGAGTACAGAACAAAGAGAAGGCCTTAACATTCAACTCACTATGAGCCTAGAAGGCCATATGTATATGAGTGTGTATATGAGTGCACGGTCAGCTTTGCTGAGAGTCCGCTTCCCAGAGCTAGGGTTCCAGGTAATATCTTAGGGGACCAGGAATAATGTATATGGAGGGGGGCTATGGCCTAGGGGAAAAGCGAGGTGTGGGAAGGCAGTGAGGATATTAGTTTCTGGTAAAAGTGACCAGGGGAAAAGATAAATTGCAAGGAATCAGATAAAGGAAAATAAATCTCATCACAGATGTTTGAGGCCATGGGAACTCTGTTGTTTTTTCCAGGAACTCATCTTAGGTACAAAGTGTGCAGGGGCAGAAGTGAGGGGAATGAGGATGTTAGGGCCAACCTACCCAGCCATGTGCTCTGTGTCCCATCCTCCTGCTGCTGCTGGTATGGCTCAGTGGTAAATATTCCTTTTTCAAGGAAGGCTTAAGCTCTTTGCCCAAGGGCCTCCATCTGGCCAAGGTGTAGAAATAACATTTTTCTCATGAGCCCTCTGGTGACAGTTTCTCTTCCTTGCTGAATGGCTCAGCACAGAATGTTTTCAACCACAATGGACCTGTCCTTCATCTAGGGCTTTTTTGCTACTCTGTTCAAGAGCCAATGGGAACATCTGGAGCATATGGAGCTCACTGAGGGACTGGTCAGCATTTAGGGTGGTCCTTCTGAAGTAGATGACCACTTTCTGGAATCAAGTCCACCTCTGGATTGGGCAAAGGACAGACTGGCACAAATGGGGTAGGGAGAGTTCAACGTCTGTACCCCCAGTGTTGTCCTCTCATCCTAGATAGAATGGCTCCAATGTGGGCATGCCTGAGGGTGATGTCCCACATGAAGTTCTGTCCCACGTGAAGTTCTCAGTCTACAACTTTTCTCCCTGAAGCAGCATCTCTTTTCAGGGTAAAGGGCAAATGTTGAATGTCAAAGTTCATGGGTTTATAGATGTCCCCTTCAAGATGCCCTGAATAAGATCTCCTGCTCAGGGCCAGCATTTCCATTTGAATATCTACACCCCAGCTTTGCTCCTACAGAGATGCATCTACAGCTCTAGAGGCAAGGCTTGGCCTTCTCTGGGTGATTTCTGAACAACCAGCCCAGGAGACACTGGAAACATGCCTTCTTACTTTCTTAATCTGTAAACTTCAAAGAATCCTTGGGGCTCTGGCAGGCTGGTACCTGTCTTTCTTAGTGCTAGTTCAAAACAAAGCAGAAACTATGGTGTAATAACTCTACAGCAGGTGTGAGATAGCATATTGGGGCATGGTTTTCGGGACCTTAGACTGGGTCATTCTAGGGACTGCATGCCATTTATCCACATTCAGAAGTTTTAGTAAAGCACTGAAAAGAAGTTAAAGACAAGAAAAATTTAGGACAGTGTCCCCTGAAGCCTAATATTTCCTACCAATGCTTCAGGACCAGGGGTGGCTTTAGCTCTAACCTGTCGTGGAGTGAAGTGCAGAGATAGTCATGGGTTGGTTAGTAAATCTGAACTGTGGATGGTCATTCTCTGGAAACTTGTCATGACTTGTGTCCCAGACTCTTCAGGCCTTTCACTTGGACCTAAAGTCTAGGTGCTATTAGATTTGACTGCACACTTGGATGTGTTGTGTAATTTTTCTTCCACTGAATATCAATGTGTGTGAGCCTTGGTGGATTAGTGATGAATTCATGAGCATTCTGGCTCAACCATCCTGAGCTGCATTTGCTTCCTGTGCCCTGGATGTGTTCATGTTTTCCTATGTTTATAATGAAGATTGGGTGTGACCATGCTTATAATGAAGACTGGGTGTGTCCATTGTGTTTGCCCATGATTGTGAATTGATATTTCTTCCTGTGGGTCTATCTGTGCCTTCTGTCTTCTTTCATGTTGTACCCATGCTCGTGCCATTATGCACAGCTCTGCTGCCATATCTGTCTTGCACCTTCCTATTCAACATACATGCATTATATTGCTCATATTTACTCCTTCTTTTGTTAAGTTTGTGTATCTTTGTTAGACTGCATGTGAATTTGATCATTCCTGGATCAAATGCTTTCAACATCTTGAATTGTGACTTTTTAAAAGACTTCCATGATATTTGCACACATCAAGAAATGCTTTATCACAGGAATAGTTAACAGTGACCCACATGTGGAAACGAGAATATCCATACACTTACAGTAATGCCTGATGGGCAAGAATATCACTCGTTGAAGTGATAATACTAATTACGATCACATAGGGCAAAGATGTTGCAGGAATGCATCTGTCAGGAAATTTTTTATCTGTCAGGAAAGATTTGGAGTTGACTTGTTAAGTGTTCTGAAAACATTACTGCAGAACTGAAATACATTAACTTTTACACCTATCCATGTAATCTTCCCTTGATCATTAAACTGACATTCAGTTCAGTTCAGTTCATTCACTCAGTCGTGTCCGACTCATTGCGACCCCATGAACCACAGCAAGCCAGGCCACCCTGTCCATCACCATCTCCCGGAGTTCACTCAGACTCACGTCCATCGAGTCTGTGATGCCATCCAGCCATCTCATCCTCGGTCGTCCCCTTCTCCTCCTGCCCCCAATCCCTCCCAGCTTCAGAGTGTTTTCTAATGAGTCAACTCTTCTGATGAGGTGGACAAAGTACTGGAGTTTCAGCTTTAGCATCATTCCTTTCAAAGAAATCCCAGGGTTGATCTCCTTCAGAATGGACTGGTTGGATCTCCTTGAAGTCCAAGGGACTCTCAAGAGTCCTCTTCAACACCACAGTTCAAAAGCATTAATTCTTTGGCACTCAGCTTTCTTCATAGTCCAACTCTCACATCCATACATGACCACAGGAAATAGCCTTGACTAGACGGACCTTAGTCAGCAAAGTAATGTCTCTGCTTTTGAAAATACTATCTAAGTCAGTCATAATATTTCTACCAAGGAGTAAGCGTCTTCTAATTTCATGGCTGCAGTCACCATCTGCAGTGATTTTGGAGCCCCCCAAAATAAAGTCTGACACTGTTTCCACTGTTTCCCCATCTATTTCTCATGAAGTGATGGGCCAGATCCCATGATCTTCGTTTTCTGAATGTTGAGCTTTAAGCCAACTTTTTCGCTCTCATCATTCACTTTTATCAAGAGGCTTTTTAGCTCCTCTTCACTTTTTGTCATAAGGATAGTTTCATCTGTATATCTGAGGTTATTGATATTCTCCTGACAATCTTGATTCCAGCTTGTGTTTCTTCCAGTCCAGCGTTTCTCATGATGTACTCTGCATATAAGTTAAATAAGCAGGGTGACAATATGCAGCCTTGACGGACTCCTTTTCCTCCTTTTCCAACAGAACCAGTCTGTTGTTCCATGTCCAGTATAACTGTTGCTTCCTGACCTGCAAACAGATTTATCAAGAGGTAGGTTAGGTGGTCTGCTATTCCCATCTCTTTTAGAATTTACCCATGCAGAATTTCTTCATGATTGTCAGTAAATCATCACCCAGGTGAGAGGAATTGGGGCTTGCCTTTCTGTCAGAGAAAGTTGTTAAGGAATTCTTGTCCCAGGGAAAAAGGGCACATGATCAATTTCAAGTTCAAGGTCCCTTGCTATTTTTGTATCATTTCTGAAAGGAAAGCACAGGGAATGGAATCACACCAACCTGCTTGGCACTGTGAGCCACTCCAAGGCGACAGGAGTAGAGGTCACCCAACTGTCCACAGTGAGGACTTCCAACTGTGCTGCCTCCTTGCATGTCAGTCCCCCTCATGAGCAAATCCCATTCACCTTCCAGGATATATCATAGAAGTAGAAGAGGACACTGACTTGATCAACTAGCCAGTGAAAAATTAACTGGGGCAAAAAAAAAAAAGAGTGGTGCTTACCAGAGTCCATTATACTGGATAAGTAAACCAATAGTTCCACATGTCTGTAAGTTTCTTTTCAGAATTCTTGTGTGTGTGTGTGCATGTGCATGAGCGCGCACACACACACACGTGCACTGGCCAAAATGAGTGTGTGAACTCTCTGAATTGGGCTGGCTGGGATGGAAGAAGGGACACTGAAAACATGAAAAGGCTTGTATAAGGTACAAAGATCTTGGGGCAGCAGAAACACTGACGCCCTGGAGAAAAGCCCAGGGATCTCACTCACGGAGCAACCTGTATGTCTAAACAGGCATGTATGTGTAAACATGGATCAGAAAAGAGAGGCAGAAAGGAGAGGCAGGCCCAAAAGCACCTGGGGTCAGTCACGGAGGACGCAAAGGAGCAGAGGCAGAGTGGACCAGAATCCCAGGCACAGAAGAAGGGCTACACACACCCCTAGACACCCGGCTGCAAAGGGTTTTCTGTCCTCAAGTGAAGAAACATTCTTTCCGCTACATGACCAACCATATGAACACAGCTTGCCCTTTTCTGTAAGGTTTGGGAGACTGATGGCTCTGTAGCATAAGCAGCTGCTACATTCAGAGTTTGCCACTTTGAAACATCACTCCTTAAAAGGGTGTCTTAGGTTGATCCTCTCACCCCTCCCAGTCCTACGGGCCTGGGCTGATGGGGTAGGCTGGGGTGTGTTCTCACCTGGAGGCTGGATGAGAACAGAACTACTTTGAAAGGGCCTCGTTACAATAAATGATCAGACTTCAATTCCTCTGGCACTCGTGAGTCATGGCTCTTAGTGGGACATTCTTCTTGGCATCTCTGTATTTAGAGATGGTTCATCTCTAAATCTCTCTCTACACTGAAAATTTGTGTCACATTTTGACACGTGCCCAAATGTGTTGCTTTGAAGCATGAAACTCTATTTCATGTAAGAATACATGCATTAAGTTTTCTCGAATGAAATATGGAATTCTCTATATTTCACCTGTGAAAATCTCACCACAAACCTTCCAAAATGAAAATTGAATTCTCTATATAAAAATATATGCACATGTTATTTTCCTACATGAAATTTGGAATTCTATGTATTTCACATATGAAAAACTGGGTGCTGACTTTTCCAAATGAAATCTGGAATTTTGTATATTTCACTTATGAACATCAGGCCACTGATTTTAGCACACAAAATATGGAATTTTGATGATCTTATGTATGTAATTTGGGGCACTGATTTTCCTCTGTTGAGTATGGATTTCCTTATATTTCACATAAGAAAATCTTGGCAAAGATTTAATCCATGAGAAAACGAACTTTTAATATTTCATGTAGGAAAATCTGGGTCATGATTTTCCTACATGAAATATGCAGTTGTCTGTATTTAATGAATGAAAATCTGGGCACTGATTTTCCTACATGAAATTTGGATTTCTCTACTTGTGGTATTTGAAAATCTAGGCACAGAGCTTTTTCCATGAAATATGAAATTCTTGTATTTCACATTGAATCGGGGATAAACAAGGTAACATGAAATATGGAATTTTTCAAATTTCTCATTTGAAAATCTGTGTGCTGACTTTCCTTCATGAAGTACAGAATACTGTATATTTAACAATAGAAAGAATTGGCATCAATTTTCCTACAATAAATATAGAATTTTCTATTTCATACATAAAGCGATTTTCACACTTGAGGTATGAAGTCACTATAAATTAAAATATGAAGTCAATGCTAGTTTAAAGTGATGAACAGGTAAGTCAAAATCCTTGAAGATGCGACCACAGCTAAAGGTTGAACCCTTCCTGTTTTGAAACTCAGAGACTTGATAAAAATTCTTCTTTTATTCAAAATTGGGGATCAGAAATACTAAATAAGAGACATAACCCTAAGACTTGGATTTCATCTCTTTAGCCACACTGACTCTTCAGCGGGGTTGCTTTAAAAAGCCACATGTAAGAACAATCAGTTTGTGGACACCCGAGAGCTGTGGTCAGCAGGTGTGGTGTGAATTCACAAGTGAGCTCAAAGCCAGGTCAAGATGGTATTCTAGATCCTGGCTGCTACCATTCAAATGCCAGTTAGACATTCACGGATTATGTGACCCTAGACAAGCTGTTTGACCTGGCCAGATCTCAGTGTGCTCACCTATAACATGGGTGTGAGGATGTCCCTGAAACTCCAGTGGTTGAGACCTTGCCTTCCAATGTGGGGGATATGGCTTTGATTCCCTAGTCAGGGAGATAAGATTCCACGAGGCTTGTAGTCAAAAAACAAAAACGTTTTCAAAGAAGGAAAATAAAACAATGTTACAAAAATTTCAATAAAGACTTCGAAAATTATACACATTAAACAAGTATGTTACTGGTTTAGACTTTAGACATTAGACTTTCATTCAAAAGACATTAGATTTTCATTCAAAAACCTGCTTTCATTCTACAACTATGTAGCAATTACTGTTCTAGGCCTCAGTAGGGAGCAGAAGGGATTTCCCGGAGACCTGCAATTCTGGTGGTGATTTTCAGTCCCTGAGTTCTACAGACATGAACCTGCAAATCACTCCAGAGCACTCTCATCTGACAGCAAGGAGATTTGCCAGCTTTACTTGCCCAGATTAAACAGTGAGCATGGAAGCACTTGGCAAATTAAGAGAGAAGTAGAGAGGAGGGCTGGGGTGGCGGATGGGACACTTTGGGAATCTGGGATTAGTGGATGCAAACTATGATATATAAAATAAACAACAAAGTCCTTCTGTATAGCACAGGGAACTACAATCAATATCCTGTGATAAACCATAATGGAAAGGAATATGAAAAAGTATATATGTATATAACTGAATCATTTTCTTATATAGTCAAAATTAATACAACATTGTACATCACCTATACTTCAAGAAAATAAATTTTAAAAGACATAAGACAGAACCTAAATGGAGAGTGTGCCCACAAGTGAACATAGAGCAGGTAAGCCTACCCACCACATCTCTAACAGGACCAGGCCAAGAGAAATGACAAGTTGTAGAGGGATTCCACCACTTCCTGGTCCCCTTTAATTCCTTGAAATACCCAAGGCTGGCCCTCACCTATCCAACCACTGGCTCTCACATTGCTAGCATACTTGGTGGTGTCTACAGTGACATCAGCTGAAGCAGTGGTGATGGGCGGGCTGACTGAAGATGCAAGGGTGTTCATGGATCCTGAGCTGGTGACCAGGGGTGACGAATAAATGCTGGTCACCAGGGTGATGGTGGAGGTGGACTGGTTCTGTGTGATCTCTTTCTGCTGAACACAAGAAAAAGTAAACGTTCTTGGTCACCCACTGCCTGGGGAAGGCTGTTCTAGCTGGAAGCTGTGGTGGGAGCAGGGCCCAATCCACACTCTTCGAGTTTCTCTGTTTTCAAGGGACAAAGATTGTCACATTGGCCAAATTTGAGCAAGGCTCCATGGAGCCCTTTCTCAGTAAGTCCTCCACCTGGGTCTTTAAGTTTCCGACAGCTCAAGGCTGCATCCTAGGATGACCCCCACCCCTACCCCTTTAAAGTCCCCACCTAAGAAAACTCAAGGCTGCCAATAGAATTGACTATTTGCTCCAGTCAACACTTAAGGATATGGCCCATTTCCCAGTCTCTATGGGAGGGCAGAACCTACCTTTAAGAGGTAACAGAGTTAGCAAACCCAGATATTTCACACGGACAAACACCCCCTTTCCACTTTGTGTAAAAGTGTCACTTTCTGACTCTATAGAGTTCCCATGATTCCCCCTGCCTATTCCCAAATTCTCCCTTTAAATCCCCAGTCCCCTGTGTACATATTGGGGTTGATGGCAGTTCATGCTGGACATTTTGCCTTACTGTGATAGTAAATAGCCGATTAAAATCTATCCTAACTACCTCAACTAGTTTTGGACAGTTTTGTTTATATTTAAAAGCACAATCTGGGAATTAGAAACCATACCATCAATGAGTTCCTTCTTGCCAGCTCCCAAGTTCCCCTGGAATGTTCATTATACTTAAGTCTTATGAATTTAGAAGCCTGGAACTGCCCATCCCAACCTGAAAGATCCCAGACCCGGTTTGGCCATAGCAAAACTTCAGACAGTAGGATCAATCCAGCTGTACTCCCATACTCTGTGTTCAGTCTTTGGGTCTTCTTCCATGCCAATATTTGAAGAGTTTCACTGGGGGCCTGTTCCATATCTGGTTACTTTTTCATTTCACAACCTGCTGCAACGCTTACCAGTTCTCCTCCTGATTGTGCACTCAGTATGTGAAAGTTTCAATCCAAGAGTCCAATAATGAAGGATTTCAGTACAGATTTCCTCATGAAACAAGACCAGTATCAGTCCTCATGAGAGCCAGACAAACTAGTTCCCATCAGATCAGCACTTTGTTCCACTTTTGCTAGCCCAGAGACTCCTGCTGGGAGCTGTCATTCTGCACTTCGGCAATGGTTCTTAACACTGGCTCTTCTTGCATTGGGTGACAGGTGCTAAACTCTTGGTATTAAGATATCCTTTATTATCCACTTCACATACTCTACTCTTTCAAAAATAATGCCCAGGGGTTTGTCAACATGCACAAAGAAACTTATACAAAGATATTTATTGTAGCAATGCTTACAACAGATAAAAACTGGAAGCAACCAAAACGTCTATCAGTAGGCAAATATTTTATTAAATAAACTGTGGAATATTACATACCAGTCCAAAAGAAAAAGAGAGTTAAATGCACTGAAATGGATTGACCTCCAAAACCTGCTGATGGGTGGGGGGAGAAAAAGGCAAGGATAGTATACTTTTTATGTTTTCAAAGAGAAAAAAAGTAACAACTTTATGAAGTCATTTATGTGTGTGTATATGTGTGTGTGTGTGTATACACACACGTAGATACATATATATGCATACATGAATTAGAAAAAGATCTCATGGTTAACAATACCTCTGAGAAAGGGTGCAGAAAGAAAAAGAGAGTCAATAAAGACAACAGATTTTTGTGTGTCTAGGCATCCATTTCACCCCGTTTTAAGATGTTTATACACTGTTTATAAAATGAAAATGAAAATGAAAAAAAGCAAGCTGCAAAATAATTTTTAAAAATAATGCCAAATGGAATGTGTCAGGCCTCCAGGATACAGCGGCCACTCAAACAAGGGGAACTAAGCAAATAAAACAGGGAGTATTTTTCTCCTGTCCATTTGGCAAAAAAGGAGAGGGTACCCTGGAGAACAGAGCGGGAAGGCTTGGCACCTTTCACAGCCTGTCTCTTCTGATATCTTGTCTCCTGGGAAGACTGAGGCTGCTGCTGCTGTCACTGCATCTTGTGCATGTGCCACTTTTAGGAGGGCGCTTGAAACCTACTTGATGAGTTCCACACAACCTGTTGCATGGCCAGATCCATCTCCTTCAGTAAAAGCGGCCTCAATCTTTTCACTGGGTTTCCCATGGTGTTGGTGGCAGCACCGATGGCTGGGCCATTACCCCATGCAGGTGATGATGGTGGTGGCCGTGACCCCCGACGTGGGAGTTTGGGTGGATGAGTGGGTGAGGATCAGCATTTCAGGGGGCGATTGGCTGCCTGCTTTTGTGGATGGTGGAGCTTTACTATGACTGAAGCTAATACATGAAAAAACAAAACAGAAAGTAGACGGGACTCAGACTGACCTGCAGGGCCGCCATGCCAGTGAGTTCTATGTGACCATCCCAGGCTGCCATGCCATAGTCTTCCCTGTGAATGAGAACATTCTCACTTTATATCCTTAGGCCACTTCTGCAGCATGTTCTAGCTTAAAGCATCAGCTTCCTTGGGTCAGGTGCTTGTTGACATTTGAGATACTTGCAAAAACCTCTGAGGTTCTGAGGCCAACTGACCCAGCCCCTGGCCTGGAGTTGCCCACCTGCTAGCCGATGACCCAGTGGATGAACAGAATCATTCAAAGTACCTTGTTTTACAAAGTTAGAGTTCAGTAAGCACTGAGAAAGACTAACCAAAGTCTATCTGGACATTAACAGGAATGCTTTCCTTGGCCAGGAAACATACAGAGTATGTACCCCAAGGAAATAGACAGCCTCCCAATGCCCAAAACACTGAACAATAATTAATCACTGAGAAAGAAGGGTATTGTTTTCATCTTTTCTAATTCCTTCCAGAATAGTCTCAGCATGGTCCTGGCACCTTGACACCTAACACTCAAAGCAACTCAAACCAAGAACAGAACAATCCCCAGCAAAATGGTATTTATGGAGAATTTAGAAGTGTTGCTTTTGTTTTGACTGCAGTTATCCATATTGTATCTTTTATTCAGAGCAAAAATAATGTGTTAACCTACTGTCAAGTTTATGTCCAAAATTGATATCAATTTTTTTTTCAAAAGTGCTGCTGCTTCAGATAAAAAATATATTAAGGCAGTAATTGTATAATCAGGTCTTGGGACTGCCAAAAATAATAAATACAAGTGACTAGAGTTTGAAAAACACTGCCTTTCAGAGTGTATCTACTGTGAGGAACTGGGCTATGAGTGTGGAGGGCAGGATTTCAACAGGCAACAGGGAAAATTTGTAGGATGACAATTTCAGCCAAGACATGCCCAGGATAGGCAGAATTTTGGTGAACGAGGACAGACAGTGAGAAGGGCTTGCCAGAATGCAAGTTAGAGCCAGAAACATTGAGCAGCGGAGAAGGGGTGACCACAAGAATATTCATCTGTGAGGGAAAGGGGGCCAGCTCTGACTGCAGGGGCCCCAGGAACTGGAGAGATGAACATGCGTTCCCAGAGAGGATCCTCTCGTGTTTACACAAAAAACACTGGTGCAAATCAGCATCCTTGATCTCAGACGATGTGCCTGGATACATTGTCACACATTTTTATTTTTATTTTTTAATTTTATTTTTACTTTATTTTACTTTACAATACCGTGTGGGTTTTGCAATACATTGACATGAATCCACATTTTTAAAAAGGACTGAAACTGAAGTCGCTAAGTCATGTCCAACTCTTTTCCAACTGCATGGACTGTAGCCTGCCAGGCTCCTCTGTCCATGGGATTTCCTAGGCAAGAATGCTGGAGTGGGCTGCCATTTCCTTCCCCAGGAGACCTTTCCGACCCAGGAAAGAAATCTGGGCCTCCAGGACTGCACGCATATCCTTTACTATCTAAGCCACCAATGAAGCCGTTAATGACAACACCTCTTTTAGGGGCCCGGCATGCTTCTGCTGCATGACTCCATGCCTTTCATTTTTAGATTTCTATCACCCAGAAAAGACAGGAGTTCTTGATTATTCTAGGGGAAAGTTTCAGTTAACTGTGGGTCCGTGACAACCAAGGAATGTGAAAGGAAAATTGTGCTGACAGGCTGATTTTTCTGCCTGGGGGTGGGTGTGTCTTGGTCGTTACACAACTGACTGACCCTCTTGCTCCTCTGGGGAAGAATTCAGCCAAAGTCCTGGGCAGGAACACAGGGTGAGGCTGGGAGCAGATGTCTACCAAGAGTGAGGAGCCTCCATCCTTGCCTAGGACAAGATTTCAGATATCAGTCGCACCACTGCCCCTTCCCCTAGCAGGGGCAGAAGTGGCTTTGAGCTTGCCCTTCTAAAAGGCAGAGATCCCACAGGCAAGGCTTCTAACCTACAAAAGCAACTTTAGTGCCTCTCACTTCTGCCATGTGATTAAAAAATTTTATGTCTTTGTTGTTATGCTAGCCCGATAGCTCTATAGGCAAAGGGCAACCATGAAAAGGTCCTTTTCCTCTCTCATCTTGCAAAAGCAAATAGCTGGCTTTCTGGCATGTTTACTACTCTGGTAAAGTCCCAGTGGAGCTCTTTTCCAATTAAAACAAAAAAACAAATAACAACAACAGAAACAGAAGTATGCAATCTGGAAACATTCCAGGTTTGGCACACCCTTGGGCAGTTTTAATTTAAACACAAAAATATTTCTAAAGAATACTGATGGTTTACTGGGGGCAGTGGTGGTGGAGGGAGGAAAGGCCATGGAAAGTTTCATTTGTCCTAAAACTTTGGGAGTACATAATCACTTTTAGTCTCATAAAGAAGTGAACGTCTTAAATGTCAACACTCCAAGGTGATCCCGCCCAACTAGCCTACTTATATCAGACTTAGGTCACTGTCTTGTACATTAGTAAAGGACTTTTAAAGAGAAGGCTGGAAATAACAGATGTGATGCAGGTTAAGTGTAGTCATGGTCCTGAAGTGAGCTCACTTAGCCTCTGCTCTGGGATCTCTAGCAAGAAAAGCCATCTTTCTATTTGAGGATTCAGATTCTTTGTATAAGCTGCACTTAACTGAAGATCAGTTGGAGGTTACCAAGCACTCTCCAAAACACCCATCACTTAATAAACTTATGAGTTAAAGCATACCTTTGAAAAGATGCTCAACTGCATTCTGACGTGAAGTTGATTCTTCAAGACTGAACTCATACTCAGGATGCTCTGGATTTCAACCTGTGCGAAGTTCTCCAACTGAATTATTGTTTCATAATCAATATTGTTTTTTTGCTTAAAAGCCCCACACACTCAGAGGATTTTAGAGAAACTTCAGTCAGACACCAGTGAAAGGAAAAGCTCAGCTTCATTTTATCAACTGGAGTACTTTTCTATTTAGGATGTGAAACAAGAGCTCTTTTAACACACTCACATGTTTTTCCATTTTCACTTTGCCTGCCAGGAAGCTCGGAGCCAAATGGAAGCCTGACGTTGCTAATTCTGAAGGCTTAAATAGTTATTTTCGTATACAAACATTCCCCCAGATCTCTCACTATTCTATTTTCATCTTTCTCACTGTCTTGATTTCCATTTTATCAGTATATCACAAATCCTTTGTGGAAGGGGTGAAAACAATCACCAAACAAAACATCTATTTCAGAAAGAGAGGAATAGTATAAATGTATCATTCATAGGAAAACTGTCATGGGCTGCTCCTGCTGCTGCTAAGCTGTATCATTCGTGTCCGACTCTGTGCGACCCCATAGACAGCAGCCCACCAGGCTACTCTGTCTCGGGGATTCTCCAGGCAAGACTCCTGGAGTGGTAGCCATTTCCTTCTCCAGTGCATGAAAATGAAAGTGAAATTACTCAGTCGTGTCTGACTCCTAGTGACCCCAGAACTGCAGCCTACCAGGCTCCTCCGTCCATGGGATTTTCCAGGCAAAAGTCCTGGAGCACGTTGTCATTTCCTTTGGGGCACAACAATTCCAAAAACTTCATGGGATAAATGCCACCCCTATTGCTTTCTACAACATCAGATGTGGTCCCTCAAACCCCAATCCACACAGAATTGGATGTTTCATATGCCATTCATAATTTTAAAGGATGGGGTGGTGATCCATCCTTCCTGACTGACTCAACTGCCTCTCTCTCTCGCTGCCCCGTGTCACTGAGAGATATTCCATCCTCTTTCAATGAACTGCTGAACTGAGGTTCCAGAACAGTTCACAATGATACAAACACAGGAAAAAATGCTCAAAACCAATCCTCACTCCTGCTTTAAGCAGCCAGACTAGGAAAACCCCAAGGGACCCAAAACTGAGAAGATAGCTCCTGTCAGAAGCTGTGTGTTGTCTGTTTAGTCACTAAGTCGTGTCCAACTCTTTGATTACCCCATGGACGATATAGCCTACCAGACTCCTCTGTTCATGGAATTCTTCAGGCAACCCCCTGGAATAGGTTCCATTTCCTTCTCCAGGAGATCTTCCTGAGCCAAGGATCAAATTCGTATCTCCTGCATTGGCAGACAGAGTCTTTACCACTGAGCCACATAATGAAACCTGGCTACCCCTGTAGGTAACTCACAAAGTACAAGAGGCTGTACTTACAGCTATAATCTCCAGGTTGTCTTTAAGCCATGTCTTTTTGGGTCCTTAATTAATTCTTATCTTTCTTGGGCATACCATCTCCCACTTGCCAAGCCAGCTGAGAAATTCGCTGACTGCTTCGCCAATGGGCTGAATATCCTTCAAATATTCCTATGTTCTGTGGGGGGTCTGCCTGCATGCCTGGGGTGTGGCAGGTTTGAGAGCACTGATTCAGTGCTGATTCAGTCCCTAACAGCAGCAAAGGGGGAACAGCTAAGACTCAGGCAGCAGTTCACAACTAGGGGAGATCTTGCTTTGTCAAGACACTTTTGCAGGACACCACTTGGTAGATGCTACTGATATCCAGTTGGTAAAGGCCAGAGATACTGCTAAATATCCTTCAATACACAGGACAAAAAATTATCTAGAATAAAAAGTCAACAGCGCCAAGGTTGAGAAACATCAGGCCCATGTCAGTTACATGCAAATATGGCAGAACACGGGCACGGGTGCACATCATACAATGCCCCTTGGATTTCTAGAGGCCTAAAGAAGAACTCAGCAGTCTGGACCCACCGACCCAAAAGGTCTTATAGTCTAATAAGAAAATGTATTTTGAGATGCCTGGGCAGCATGAAGGGAGGTAAGGTAGAATAAATTCATCAAGGTCTTTGACCAGAACACTTTCATCAGTTTCAGTCTGTCCAGTGTCTTAACATTGACAAACACTTTAGACATATATGTGAACATACTGGGAAGAGAAACTGCTTAGTTTCAAAATGACTTGACTGCTAGAAGCAACTATTCCTTTCTAACAGCCTTCTTTTCCGGTGCTCAAAATCAACCACATTGAGTATCAAAAAGGTAAAAGGTGAGCAGGCCCAACTTAAGTCTTTGTCCTGCTCAGTAACTAGCTAGGTGACCAGGAGCTAATCCAAGCTTTGTTGTGCCACACTTTCTGATGTCAGAGGGTGACACGACATGTAACACTACAAATGGCAAGGTGACATTCTCAGGCCAAATCAAGAAACCGGAAACTGGTACAGTCACTCACCCTCTTCTTGGGAGACAGTTCTTTGGCTTCCTTCCTTGATTTTTGACCCTCCTATGCAGAATCGTCTTTTCCTAAATCTATGTCAAGCCATGCTCAAAATCCTCCAAGCCAGGCTTCAGCAATACGTGAACCGTGAACTCCCTGATGTTCAAGCTGGCTTTAGAAAAGGCAGAGGAACCAGAGATCAAATTGCCAACATCCGCTGGATCATGGAAAAAGCAAGAGAGTTCCAGAAAAACATCTACTTCTGCTTTATCGACTATGCCAAAGCCTTTGACTGTGTGGATCACAATAAACTGTGGAAAATTCTGAAAGAGATGGGAATACCAGACCACCTAACCTGCCTCTTGAGAAATCTGTATGCAGGTCAGGAAGCAACAGTTAGGACTGGACATGGAACAACAGACTGGTTCCAAATAGGAAAAGGAGTGCGTCAAGGCTGTATATTGTCACCCTGCTTATTTAACTTATATGCAGAGTACATCATGAGAAACGCTGGACTGGAAGAAACACAAGCTGGAATCAAGATTGC